>JANUWG010000029.1:0-20521 GCA_025175695.1 Eugenia klotzschiana
TAATGCGTTTCCGTAATGATTGTTTGATTCGACCTCGGGCGAGGGCAGCCCTTAGCCCGGTAGCCGAAGGAAGGAAAAAGAAAAAAAGATAGAAAAGCTAATCAAACTCTACGCTAATCACACATCCTTCTCGGCCTCGGTACCTCAAATTTGAAAAAAAGAAAAAAGAAAAAAGAAGAAGAAAAGATCAGAAAGGGAAACATCATCGGGCATTAACGGAACTTGTTTCGCAAGTGACCCACCAAAATACACTTCAGATATCCTACTCCTAACTGAGCTCGGATTGGTGGAGATAATTCAGGAAACTTACTGGTTCGCTCAGTACCCGCTCTTCCCCTGTGTTTACAGAGAGAGCCCTTTAAAGAGCCGAGGAGCATAGTCATTGTCTTGTCGCCCGCAGAAGTTGGTGCAGAGACGAGGATCTGTCCGTTGGTTCGCGGAGCATTCTCGGTTTGCTTGAAGAAGAAAGGAAGAGAAACCATTGAAGGTAAATTAGCTTACGTATAAGTACCAGTGGTTTCTTGTTCCTGTAAAATTAGTCTTCGGAAGTAGTTCACCCATCTTGTTATCGGTGTTTTCTTGTATTGCAGGACGATTTGCTTACAACGACCAAGCCGGCGACGATAGATGATGGCGGAGAATTCTGAAGACCGCGTCGATACATCGGACGCCGTTCATGGCATCCCTTACTTGCCTCAACCGATAATTCAGAAAGTCATGTCGTGTTTACCTCCAAGGGTCGCGACGCAAACCAGCATCCTCTCCAAGGACTGGAACCTTGCCTTTAACACCCTTCCGCATCTAGAATTTGACGAGGAAACCTTGGGGAGAAAAGACATCGGCGGGCACGATGCCGACGTCATGAACGATACTTTCTTGGAATACGTCGACGGTTACATCATGCGGCGCAGCGAGCACGACCTCAGCATCGAGTCGATGAGCTTGCTGGCCTTCTCGAAGGGCGACAGGTTGAATCGCGTGGTACCCAAGTGGATAGACATTGCCTCGAGGCTCAATCTCCGAGACCTTACGCTCGGCCGCATCGTCGACTATCCCGACTGAAGATTCACCGACCACAAGTGCCCCGATTTGGTGTCCGACACCGTCTCCGTCCTCCACGTCAGCCATCTCCGCATGCAGGGCATCAAGATGAGGCTGCCTCGCTTAGAAGAACTGGTCCTGCATAGAGTCGGCGACAGCGAGGACGTCTTGAACGAGCTGATGCTAAGTTGCCCCGCACTCCGGCGCGTGGAGCTGATTGGGTGCTCCAGCTTCACGGACCTCCTCATCCGCGGACCGAAGCTCGAGACTTTTGAGGCGTCGGGCGTGCTTCAGATCAATAGCGTCGCGATTTCAGCCCCGAACCTCAAGTCCTTCACCTTGACATCCGCATATACCACAGGCTCACCGGATGGGGAGTTGTCGACTCTCCAAGTAGACGGCGCTCAAAACCTGAGGGAGCTTACACTGGATTTGTGTGTCGTCGGAGTCAGGACGGTCAGAGAGGCCCTTTCTCGACTTTGTCTCCTGGAGACTTTGAGGCTCAAGGGGAGCGGGTCTGCCAAGCGCATCAGGATAACTCACAAGAATCTCAAGCACCTCGTCTTGAGCAGATTCGACTCCCTGAGAAGAGTCAAGATCCAAACGCCTAATCTAGTCTCGTTCCAGTACGACGGCCTCAACATCCCGGTCATCGGACCGCGAGATTCGACGAGATTGGCGAATGCAAGGCTGGAGGTGGATTTTGGAGTCCGAGCGAAGAGGAGCTATCTCAAGGCGGCCAAGTTCCTAAGGTACTTCGGGCAATGCGACACGCTGACGCTAGTCTGTGACAAAACCGAGGTAAGTAATTCTTTCGAAAGGGTATTTTCGTATCATAGTATTTGCATGCTAATGTGAACTGAGCATTGAAATCCTGCTTCTTCTTTTTTCCATATAAATAGGCATTGTTTCTTCCGGAAGAAATCAGAAGTGAAGTGCTTTCTCCATTGCGCAGTGTCAAGCATCTGAGACTTCACACTCCTGAAGTTGATGCTGGTTCTCAGCTGACGGAAAGCTTGAGGTGGATGTGTCCTCGTTTAGAGACGCTGGTCATAGGTTCTGAACCCCGCCACGAGAAGATGCCGCGCCCTGGTTTTGAGATGCCGGCGACCGTCATCGGACCCCGCAGAGACAAGTACTCACGAGCGAATAGAAAAAGGGGCGGCCCGGAATCGGCGGCGACAACGAGAGATGCATTCTCAACCAAGAAAACTCATCTAGCTTATTCTTGCTGGGAGTTATGATTTCACTGTGTAAGGTTTCGTTGTCGCATAATAAATCCAGCATGGTCATCCTAGGAGAAACCTCAAACCAGAACACAAGAAGTAATGTAATTATGGTTTACCGACGACAGGTTCAAGCATATTTCTTTTTTCCAAAAACAAGCAGTTATCGTGTTTTCTTGTATTGCAGGACGATTTGCTTACAATGACCAAGTCGGCCACGATAGATGATAGTGATGGGATTTATCGAAATCAGAACAATCACATAAAAGATAGAAAATTGACACACGAAAATTATCCAGGTTCACTTCAAATAAGGCTACGTCTGCAAAGGGATTTCACTATATATATATAGGGCCTAAAAAACTCTACTCTTTGATCCCATAATAAATGGGTCAACTTAAACATAAGACCAAACCCGATATTGTTTAGGGAGCGCTGCCCTGAACCCCCGCCTGCTTATCGATGAGCGAGTATGGATCATTACATATGGATCAAAATGGGTTAGACGAATCCAAATGAAAGAGTCGAGTTGGATCGAATATAGTCCGATCCATCCATTTTACACCTCTACTTATAGCAAATGTTACCGGTGCTCCACCAGGTCACGTTAAACGTCTTTATGCATGCCAATGTCCATGTAATATTGGATTATTGCACAGGATCCGTCCAAAGAAAAAATATTATTGCACAGGCGATAAACAGAGGGCAGAGAGAGCATGATGTAATCGCATAGCGGCGAGCTCGAGTATCACCGTTTCTCTCTCTCTGATTACAGTTTGGAAATGGATTCTTCAGCCATCTCGAGACTAACCAACCTCCACCGGCACTTGCTACCCGCCGACTCTAAGCTTCTCGAGGTAACGGCAACTTTCCGGTCTTCGTCTGTTTCTCAGACATGTCGCACACCCATTGCGAAGCAGCGAATGGAACTTTCCTATTTGAGGAAATTAGGACAGCTCTCCCTATCAATGGCTTCAAAATTCGTCTTTTTCCATCTCTCTCTGTGATCCCAGTTCTCGCCCCTTAAATTTCGCTGCAGATTGAATGAATTGCGTTCCCTTTTGTTGTTGATGACATTGAAGAGCTTCGAAGCTGGCTCGAAGAAACTTTTGACCCTCTTCGTACTTGGGTTCTTTTCTTTTCTTGTTTTTTCCATGATCATTGCTTGAGAGGTCCCGAACTCAAACAGCTGATCTCACCCAAACGGAGGAAGAAGATTGACTGCCTTTTTTGCTTGTCGCCATTTGTTTTTCTCATTTTTATCAATCTCGGTGAGGTTAAGGCATTTGCAGGGTGGTCGAGGGTATTCAAGTGTCCAGTGACAAGCTCTTCCAAAATCTCGTCTTTGCGTCTTCTTTGCATTCATTTCAAACCAGGGGTCATGTCTCCTTTGACCTGGAACAATGTGGCTTTTCGAGGGGCTTGTGTGAAAAATAGATTTAGAATCCAGAAGTGCTGTGGAAATAGCGGCGAATTTTGGTGAAGATGTCTGAGTATGAAGCAAACTTCAATAGGAAAATAGGTGATTGATTTTATGTTAGTATGTATGTCTTGTGCGAGTTGTCTTTATTAACACCAATCAGAGCCCCATTTGTAGCCAAAACTTTCATCTATTGTGTTTTATTTTTAACTTCGGAGAGTTGGAGAATTATGATAGTGCTCTAAGTTACTGCAAAGAGGATCGAGTGCGAAATTGTTGCGCTTGTTTCTCACATTTCTCTCTTGTAGAGTGATGATGTCAGTGGACTGATGAAGATATCTCCAGAGGTGGCTGAGGCTTTGTCAAGTGGGCAACCGGTTGTCGCTCTGGAGTCTACCGTCATTTCTCATGGTATATGCTTTAATTCCATCTCCATGTCACCAGCTGTTTTCAACTGCTTGCCATTCTCTGCTAGTAATCCTTTTCATTTCTGTATGCTCTATCAGGAATGCCTTATCCTCAGAATCTTGAGACTGCTAAGCAGTTGGAGGCAATTGTCAGGGTAAATGGAGCAATTCCCGCAACAATAGCTATCTTAGATGGTGTACCATAGTGTTCGCCAATTTTTATTGGACATCGTACATTCTATCTCTACAATACCTTTGTCGCCTTCGTTATCCTTTTGGCATGGTGTTCTGAAAGATGCACCCTTCTAGCTGCAAAAGTTTCAAGTTTTTTTCTTCTCCAACAGGATTCTTCCATGAGTAGGAATGATAAAAGTTATATTGTACGGTGAGACATCTAATATTAGCCAGAAAGGACTGCTACTAGATCTTTCTCGCCAGCTTTTGTGACATGATGTTTGATAGAATCTAGAAGGAAGGATGCCTTAAATTGTGAATGTGCATAATATTACATCTTTCCTTCGGTGCTCTTTTGTAAGGATGAGCTGGCCTACCTCTGATGTGGATAGTGACAACGCTGGTCCTCTTATTGAAACTCACTTGTAATTTTATGTGCAGGCCTGAGCATGGAAGACCTACAAAAGCTTGCTAATCTTGGAACTAGAGCTCAAAAGACGGCTCGTAGGGACATCGTGCATGTGGTAAGTGGATCTTGTATTTTGGCCTGTGTTTGTTTCTCAGCATAGTGTTTTTTTTTTTAAGTGAAGATTGAGGCATTTTTGGTTCTTGGCTTAGGATGGAATGGATCATATAATCTTCCTACTTATGTTACAAGATCTCATGTTTTCAGCTCTTAGAATGTAGACCAAGTTCCAGTTGGAGTACAAAAAAGTTTGAAATATAATATTTACAAAGTTCATCCTCATTGCCAATTCCACATCTTTTCCTTTTGTGAAGGCTGCTTCATTTTCGGCCAGTTTATTATCAGTATAAGATCAAGTTCTTTGGCATGTCATTTAGCGTGCAAATTCCTTAGTACTCTGGCCTCACGTGGCAGTGGCTTTGGACAGTGACAGCGAACAATTATGATGGATGACATTTCTTCCTTAGCATTCCCATTGTTCGATCAAGCTGATATTAAAGATTGATCGTGGCCTTTATAGGTGTCTACCAGAGGAAATGGTGCGACAACGGTTTCTGCTACCATGTTCTTTGCATCCAAGGTTAGCGCTTCTGTTTTTCTCATCTCAGTTCCTTTTCTTTCATTTAAAACTAATGGTTGAGCAATTTTCTCAAGTTGTACTCAAGTTCCTGCAGGTTGGCATTCCTATTTTTGTTACTGGAGGAATTGGAGGAGTGCATCGACATGGCGAGAACAGTAAGTTCACTTTGATTCGAGTCTGTCTACTTGATTTAGAAGCAACCAAAATTGGTGATTCTATACTGTTACTAAGCATCCATGGACTCTTGGAGGAGCACCATTAGTGCTTCATCTACTTCTTCTTCTCTCTCCACCACTTACTCTCTCTCTTGACAGTTATTTCATTGACTCTTGAAATATTTCGAACGTCAATTGCATTTTGGGACATTCACCGATGGTTAGTAAAATCTGGACATTTTGCCGAACACCCATTGGCAGAGCCCCCAAATCCTTTCTCCTTTTCCACACCACCCTTATCTTACTCTAGATGTTGCAGCCATAAAAATCTTTCTCTCCTATCCATGGCCGTACAGGTGAATACAAGTAATGATTGCTCTTGGAACCAATGGCCTTGGGTGAGGGTGCCATTGCCACTTGTCAATAGCTACAAAAAATTTTAAGAGAGCCATAAGATGATGATAGCTTTTTATCTCCTCCGTCCTCTTTCTGCACCAAAATTCATTAGTTTTGGTGTGCTTTTTCTTATAAACTCAAGACAACTCTTGGCCTGTTCCAATGTAGGATTCCGAGATGCACCAGACAATGTCACTATCTACTTCAAAAAAAGAGGATTCATACTATTGTTTCTGGCATTTGTGCATGCTGTACCCAATTCCATTTCCTTGAGCTTTTATTATTGGTGCCTTTGTGAACTTAGGACTGATGTAAATTACCCTGTCTTTGTAATTCACATGTAGCACTGGACATTTCATCTGACCTTACAGAGCTTGGAAGGACTCCAGTAGCAGTTGTCTCTGCTGGTGTAAAATCTATTCTGGACATTCCTAGGACCCTTGAATACTTGGTGTGATCGGGTTTTATCTTCAGAACCTATTGATATGGAACAGAAGTTCATGCACTCGGATATCAGTTGCCAATTTTGCTTTTTATTGCAGGAAACCCAGGGAGTTTGTGTTGCTACATATGCTACTAATGACTTCCCAGCATTCTTCACAGAGAGGAGTGGTTGCCGGGTTAGGATAATCCTATTTTGTGAAAAACCTGTCTAATATTTTATTTCTATCTGTCATTTGCGCGGTGCCGCGTGTTATCATTTACTTAGAAAGAGGGGCAGCTTGGATAAATATGTGATCTAGTTAAGATGGAAACATGTGGATCTAGATTTTAAATTAGAGGGGTTGAATGCATGTTAGCCATATGTCCAGCCCCTTATAGTAGTTGTTTTAACTTGTTAGTTGCTCAGAAAAGCCTTACATGTGATATAAGGAGATTTTGATGATTTTATAATTACAATTTCAATAGCTTAGCCAGAACAAAACAGAGTGCCTCCTGTTAATCCTATACTTGATCCAAACACATTTTTGCAATTTTCATGCAGCATCCGTTTCAGCTCATAATGTCTGAGTTACAGGGGGACCTGTGCCTTAAGAATGGTAGAGAAGGGACGTGGTCTACTCAAGGTCCTCCAGATATAACAGAAGCTGCCTTATACTGACGTGATTTTCAATTTTCATTGAAGAAAAAGTTTTCAGCTGTTTAGACGGTTTTCACCGTAGTTTTTTATGTTCCACCAATAAGTTTTGTGTAGAGCACAAAGTAAGCAACCTTATTAGGGATTGTGCACTCTATGTAGTTAAGCAAGCAACTTTATTAAAGATCGTGTACTCAACATAGACGTAGTTATGCTGGAAGTATAAAAAACCTATGGATTCTGAATGTCTCAATAGGCTGAATTGATGGTGGATTGATTCTATATAAGACAAATAATTGCCCTCATAATCCTTGGAGTTTATGTTTATAGAATAGCAACTTTTATATGACTGTGCCAAGATCTTGCACCAAGTCTGCTGAAACTGTCTCAAATAATGTCTAGGTGCCTTGTCGTGTAGATACACCCAAAGATTGTGCTCGACTTATAGGCAAGTGACTGAGGTCCTTCGTCTCTGGTTTCATCTTCTTATTATGGTTTTCTTGCATGCATCTCCTCATTGCTGTTCTTCGTGCCAGATGCTAATGTTAAGCTCCAACTAGGAACTGGAATTCTTTTTGCTGTACCCATTCCGAAAGAATCCTCAGCATCTGGTAGATTAATTGAGGATGCTATACAGAGAGCCATTGGAGAAGCTAGGTGAACTTCTCTTTTTGTATCCTTATATTGTGTGTCTAGATTATTTTGTTTCATTTTTTGCAGCCCCATCATCCTCTTGCATGTCTTCTGTATTTCACATAATGTCTTCTTCTTCTTTTCTTTTCTTTTTTGTATTTTCAGGGCTAAGAATATAACAGGAAATGCAGAAACGCCTTTCCTGCTTTCAAGAGTCAACGAATTGACAGGAGGAGCCTCACTTGCATCTATTATCCTTCTTTTGACCATTTATTTGTTAAATTCTGTTTCTGCTTCTCATGCTAGTAGCAAGTTCTATCTGTGCATTTTTTAGCGACCTTTTCGTTGCAATGAACTAAATTAACAGCGTGCCAATTCATACCCCTTCGGAGACCAACTTAAGAGTGGAATGTTCCGCTGCGCCTTGAGCTAATATCTGGAATTAGAGGGAATATTGATTTTCTTGACATACAACAGATATTGCGTTGTTGAAGAACAATGCTCGATTGGGGGCGAAGATTGCAGCAGCCCTTGCTCAGCTCAGAGGACTTCAAAATGATGGCAAGTAATGTGAAAGCCACTATTCAGTGTCCATTGCTAGCATTTGACAGAGGGGGAAAAAAAAAGTGAGCAAGAGGACTCGCCGTCCTTCTGATTGAAGATGCTGAAAATCCTGCAATTAAATATTCTAAGATACTAAGAATCATGGTTCATTTTGACTCATGGATGTCGGCAACTTGTCTACGATTCAGCACGGACTATGGAGGCCGGAAGGTGTAAGATTAATCAGGCTACCTGAACTGATTCAGTACATATTTCTCCTCTTCACTGGATAGGCCGAAACTGATCCCTACTGCCCTCGGGTACTAGAGTTTGTACTACCTCTCTCTTATTTGAATCGTTATGTTTTATGTGAGCATTGATGATCCTTTCATTTACCTAATGCCAGACCAAAGGATTCCTTTTGCGATCTTTCTTCCAAAGGTTCTGACGACGGATCAGGTTGTTCCTCTGCTCGCTTCAAATTGCGATGCTTTAGATGAGATACGAATTGGGCCGGTCATGATGGTAATATGGATCGACGGGATTGTTTTACCATCGTCCTAGGATCTCAGCTCCATCGCTCTCGGAGGAGGTCAGTGATTTGACATCGTTCCTTGAACTCTCATCTTTTTCTTTTCCCAACGATCATCCTCGGGAACTCACAGAAACTCCTTGACATACGCTGCTTGATTCTTACTCTTCCATTAGATGATGAGGCGACAGAATATTTTAAGACAATTTCATAAAGGAGAATACGAGGACAAGAGCCTCAACTGTTGTTCATTCGAATTAGGTTGTTCCCATAATCTTTGATTAGTCTATGGTAAGTAAGAAATTCTTTTCAATAAATCAAGCTAATTGCATTTTAAGACACATTAAATCATGCACGGGAAATATGAACCGAATATCTCATTACCACTAGGACGAGTGAAAGTTTAGCTGGTCCTTCATCTTTCAACTGTTCAAGCTATCCACCTTCTTGGTCACGAAGTTGCACACTGATCCGGCTCACCAGGTCTCCAACGCCGTTCTTGAGCTCCTGCGCCACCCCGTGGCGGTTGCCGGCGCCCAAGCGCTCGGGCGAGGGCTACCGTGAATAAGATATGGACCTTTACACTAGAAACAGCCATAATGCCCATTGACACGGCCTTTAGCACTCTGAGATTTCAATTGACCTTTTCATTTTCCAACTCACCGTCGGTTTTGACAGGGGTTTTCTTGAGTCGAAGATGTACCTGTTCCGACAGAGACCGAAAAAAAAATATCTGGTAAATCTGGTCTTAATTAGGCATCGGAAGATCTGCTGCATAATTCTTTTTAATTAATTAACAGTAGATGTGCACGAAAATAAAATTTGAAAGAGACAACTCTTGCCTTCACCAAAAAGATCGGTGTATTTTGTCTAATGCCGTCGTAAAGGGCCCAGCCTAAACCTTCAGCTCGGCCCAGTTTGAAAAATCTTGTTGGCTTCATAGCATATGGGCCTTGGCCCATCTCCAAGGCTGTACTCGAATCTTCACCGCCCTTTTCCTAGATTGATGATGGCGTCGCTTACTTGATTGTTGGTGAGGTTTGGCCAACTAATTTCGATGTCGTATCGTGCTTGCCCAAGCACTGAAAGTATCGTCAAAGTCAACGAGATTGTGGTCCAAATACACATTCTTAGCGACTCCATCCGATATTTGTGTCGATTCTCCTTCTTTGGACATTATCCATTTGATTTTGCTTAGGAGACTAATCGAGGGTGATCTGCAATTTGTAATAATAACCTCTCTTTTTTATCCTTATAGCCGCTCTCTATTTCTTTAAATAATTTTAATCGAGACTCGCTTATCCCGTAAGGAATTTCCTCGCCATTAGAAAAAAAAGAAATTGAAATTGGTGAATATGTAGTGACGAAGCATATCTTGTATTCAGTGCATGCCCGAATTTCGCGAATTGTTTGCATAGCGTGAGCGTAAATGATGCAGAACCGTTTTCTCTTCGTCATCGGACCTAACAAGGGCCATAAATTTCGGCCTTTATTTCATCAGGACCCAACAACCCTCGTAGGAGGTGAAAACCGCCTTCGGTCCATGATTTCTCTTGTGCAGTTTCGGTTTCTTGCGTGTCGCGAGGCATCGCCTCGTGAGAGACTTTTTTTCAAGCATCCTCGGGACACATGTCACACATGCCTCGATTCGTCTAACTTAATCGTCGTGGTTCAAGCGTTATAAA
Source organism: Eugenia klotzschiana (assembly GCA_025175695.1). Classification (NCBI taxonomy): domain Eukaryota; kingdom Viridiplantae; phylum Streptophyta; class Magnoliopsida; order Myrtales; family Myrtaceae; genus Eugenia; species Eugenia klotzschiana. The sequence continues at coordinate 10,337 of JANUWG010000029.1, forward strand.
TCTCTGTGTTCTCTTCAAAAATCCGGAACACACAGCATGCAATGCATGCTCCGAACAACAACACACAAAAAAAAAAAAGAAAAAGAAAAAGAGTCAACCCGAATTAAATAGATGAAATGAGGATCTGATCTTATTTGGACCCATTTAACAAGTGACGTGTTTTCCGGACCCGGGTTGACCCGGATGCAGACCCGTCCTTAGCCAGGTTTTGGGCCGGCATTAGAGTTGGCATGCGTGCCTTTCTCTGTCAGCAAGCATCAAATCATTTTGTCTAATTCCCTCTACTGTTTTTCAATTAATTTATACTTCATAAGAGAAGTGACTTAAAATTACGATGAGGTATATCCGCGACGAATTTATTCCAAACTAAAATTTTCGATCCCCAAAAAATCTCAAATCGGGCACACATGCAACAAATTTACCCTCCGTTAAATTTTACCTTCAAATTGCTAAGTTGGATGATACGTGGCAGTTGACGGACGTACCAGTTTGAAATTTTTACCCTCCATTTATGAAAAGAAAAAATACATTAAAAAATGTATAGTTAAAAATTACCTACACCGGCGATTTCCAGTCAAAATTAGTCTAATGGACTGAATCGGCATAAATGCAAAAAATTTAGGACTCGATTTACCAAAAAAAAGTTCACGACTGAATTGACACGATTACAAACGAGTTCATAACTTTTTCTAGTGATTCTCCCTGTATGAACGAATGTATTAGAGTGGATTATACGCTATCGATGAATTCCCTCTTCGATTTTTTTTTTATTATTTTTAAGAATGAGGATGTGCGAACGTGGAACTCACTTGGATTTTCTCTCGGATCGTGGCCATAATTGTCAAAACTAGTTGCGATAACTATAAAATGTGACTTTGCCATGGAAGGAAAGACGACAACCTACTTCTTCAGTGTATCTACCAAATCTTTATTTGGTAAACTTTGGGGGGTTTCACAGGCAAGATTGAGATATTGACAATTATCCAAGTTTTCAAATTTTGGTAACTGCATTCATTCCATTACCCAATGAAATGTTTCCATCTTTGGTAACTGCGATCGCGCCATCACTTAACACTCTAATACCCGATCATCAGAAGCACCACGCAATACGCAGAGTACTTGCAGGATCTGCTATTTCTTAATGAGACAATCACTGTATAATAGGGTCTCAATCAGAGGAAGTTCAAGAGCAACTCTTTCCAATGTCAAACTAAATCTGACAAGAATCGGTAACATGACCATCCTCAAACAACAAGAACAACGCATCCTGATCATCCTGCCAAAGTGATTTTGGTCCCTCAAAATGTTAATTAATCGAAACTTCAAAATCGATGTCTCCCACGACGATGATGAAAACCGTAATCTAAATAGGAAAAAAATGCAGGTTAAGAAATAGAATCCAAAATTTTCTTGAATCACAGATACTTCGCTAACCAAGGTAGCTCGCCACTGTCTTTGAGTGCAAATGTCACATCATCGCTGCCACAATACGATACAGACTGTATTATATCGCTGGTGAAAGTTTTTAATTCTATGTCGACGTCTTATGATGGGTGATAAAATGTAAATAACTACATTATGGATAACAATCACATGGTTGTGAAAGCTGGCTCTGAAGTGAGATTAATCTTCATGATCAAATGGTATATCTAGACTTCTCTTGTTATCGCAGTAGAATACAATAGGAAAACAACCCCCTAAAGACCTAAATGGCGTCTATGTTAGTGGACAATACAATGGCTTCACGCATCGTTGGTGGTAGTGGGTCGAGTCTCAAAGCTTCAACCATTTTCATTCGTACGAAACAAACTGCCCAGACTCTGATTTGTTTTGTAATACAAAAGAACACCTTTTGTAGTTCCACTAGAAGCGAGGCTTGGACTAAACAATATGTAGCCTGTACCAGCAGAAGGTCTACGGTTGCAAAAAGGAGAGTCCATGAAGAAGAAAAGTTTCTCTCGAGGATCGCTCTACTGCTCACGGTAAAATTTCCCGTCAAAAGTTTGGAAAACCATCTAGGCCTAATTCCCTAAAAAAAACCAACTTTAGGTCCAATTTTAATTTACCCTGAACTTTTTTTTGCCCAAAAAAAAAATCAACGTTCATTTTAATCTCAAATTTGCCCCGTTAAACCTTCCATCCAATAATCGCTATAGACTTCTTCAAAATTATCAATATTAGAGCCATTTTGAGGGTCATTATTAGAACTTGCATCTTCAACGACACCCTCAGAAACAACAGCATCCTCCTGATGTTGATAATTTTGAAGAAACCAATAGAGATTTTTGAAATAATGGTTAACAAGAGTATATTTGGGATGAAAGTGAAAGTTTGTGAATTTTTTTAGACAAAATTTCAGGCAGAATTGAGATTGGATCTAATGGTGCATTTGTTGAAAATGAATAATTTGAAAAACATTTTCCTAAAAATAATCACTTGAATTGCTAACAAAAATGAATGAACGGAAAAAAAAAATTGTATCAACTACAAAAATGTGGAGAAAAAAGTTGTTGTCTGTTATTAAAACATTTCTCATTAACTAATTATTCCAAGCAATACAAGAGATTTCCCAAATCATTCATTTTCCACAAAATAAATGGTGCTTAAAATTGGTTTTTTTTTTTTTTTTGAATTAAGCCAACCATCTAGCATCATAGTGTAGAGGCAATTTGTGCTTTGAGCTATAATTTGCGTAATGTAACTCATACTCGGTAATATGCTCTTGTGAAATTCTAACTAAAGAACTATAGCTTAGAATTACTATTGTCGTCATTATCTATTTTGTTCAATAAAACAACGATTATATCATTCTAAACCATGTCCAAGCATGTATGGACTATGATCAAAGATAAAATGTTTATGCGGCAATCTGTAGGGTCATAGCGAAATATCAAGGAAACGTATGTCGGAGCTTGAATGCTTTATGAAGGTAATGCTGACTGCTTTTCAAAAAGTGAGAACTGACCTTGGAAAATTGAGCTGCAACTTCTGTAACCTGTGCTTAGAACCAGGTTCACATAAGATGACACGGCATTCACCCAGCATACAGCTGCCACGTAGGAAATATGACAGGAATGTCAAAGCTGAGCTGATTTCTTTAGCTTGGAAATCAATTTAACGTCATTGCAGCATCTCAGTTCATCTTTTCTTATCCATTGTCATGCCTTCTACTGACCCTAATTAAGCGAACTATTGTGCTTTTGCACATAGCTAACCAATTTAGAGTTCACACTATTGTCACGGAAAAATTTACGAGATATGAGGCAAAACACTAAAAACAAGGAAAATTCAAGTATGACAAGATGTGATATAATTAATCCCGTATATGGATACGAATTAACACGTATTGTTGTCAGTCAATTATTTGGCTTATAAAGTACATTCTATAATGGTTAATGCTAACACAAACTACTAAACGCAGATTGTCAGGTGTAACCATTTATACAATTCCATTAGCTATTTTTCTTTATCGGGGTATTAGCATATAGACAGAAAAAAAAGCTTAATGCTAAAAGAATTTTACATTGTGGTCCTAGTATGTATGATTAAGCTAGCTTTCCAGAAAAGAAAAAAACATATTACGCTGCACGACTGGAATTACTAAGCAATATAGTCCGCACTTGATGAAAGATGTCGTTACACAAGTATACATCTCATTAACTATTTTCCATCCTATTTCAGAAATCTCTTAACTAGAAGCTTACAGCAACTACTTCAAATAAATGCCGCTATTATCATATGCAAATCACAAGGCAGCGTCGTGTTATTGACAGAAACAGAATTACAAGCCTTTAACGGGTTGGAAATGGCTCAAAAACTTTTCCAACCCTTTAAGCCCCAAGCATATGCCAATAAATATACAGTGTCCAATGTTAAAGCTTCATAGATGGTTTCCTTGTTCATTTAGAAGAAAATGATAGAGAGCTTACCCCACTCTTAAGAGCGTGTCCCATCCAGGAAAAGCTTCTCCATTGCTTGCACAAAGACATGAGATGGTCATTGCCACCTGCATAATGGAGAAGTGCAGCGTTAAATGCCTAAAGGAAGAAATAGAAAAACAAACTAGCTCAATGTATCAAGAATGACCTTGGCATAATAACGTAATAATAGTGTACTTCAAATACACATCAGCATTCACAACGTGAACATTTAGCAATGCTATTAGTCATCAAGATGACATGGTCCATTTCTTTTCTTTAATTATTTTGCCTTAGTTTTCACATTTCATCATTTGAATAGGTCATTCTTCTTATAAAGAATATGTCAAACAGTACAAGCTCCGATATAGATGGTCCAAGAATTTTACTGGCAATTTCCCAGTAATCGCTTTGTGCGACGCAGCATACAAGATAAATTTAAATGATGACCTTCTCAAAAGTGGTTTCCCCCAGGCCTGTTTTATATAGCTCATGTACCATGGCTGTCAGGAAGATCTTTCCGAATTTGGAGGCACTTTTTATGACCTGGTAAAGTCAAATGAGTAAAAGCTACATCAGAAGTGTCTTAAAAAGGTTCTACCTTACTGCAGCTTCCTGCAATTCCGGGCACAGTTAAATGTCAATAAGGAGAGAAGCCACCTGTATTGAGTAAAGTAGTATTCTACTAGAATGAATCACATCTGAGCACCATCAAGAAGATATAAACAATTCAGTCAACTCTTTTCACTAATACCGCATAACTGTAGCTATAAAATAGCTGTTTCTTGACCAAAACATTAGCCTATTTTCCTGAGGCCAAAACTTTTCCGTCAACCTGAAACATAAGCTGAACCCATCCTTCTAAGTATCAACATTCCTCTTCACATAGCCTGTGAGTCTTCCCCCTATCTTGGGTGCTATATGCATTTTCATATAATGTGCCTGCCTACTACCTATAACAGAGTATGCGTCCCAATAAATTCATGAATACAAAGCATGTGGTGTTATGTGTTGCAGAAAGAACACAAAAATATCGGCAAGCAGTGACTGATGACAAGTTACGAATATGTTTCAACTCACCTGGATGTGAGGTGCCTGAAACATTTCCTTGATGGCTGCTTCAACCTCTGACATCCCAACAAGAGCTTTCCCTGTAAAATGGAGAAAATTACATCATTTGTTTACTAGTGAGTCTAAGTTTATGCTAACACATGTACATTTACCAATATATGCACACATATGAGTATATCCAATAGAGTGAGCCTTCAGGACCACAAGCCAGTTGAAGTAGTGCAGAAAGCCATGACACGCCCCACCAAAACTATCAAACAGATTTTGTCACTCCCAAAGTCCTGCTTAACAATGACCTTCTAAAATTATGTCACCTATCTCTGGGCTTGTGATGGTGAAGCAGAGAGCGAGTCTATTGAATTTGCTCATCGTTGATGAATAGCATAACCCAGTCAGCCCCTGCTTATATTCCTTTTTGTTTTGATCAAACATAAAACAAACCCGTGAATCGTACACCCACACCCCTCTTCATATCGAGTGACTTGTGGTGGCGCTAAACATGATCTATTTTGGCGGAAAGCTCCTTGATCAAGTCAGATTCATGATAAATGATTGTAGATCTTCTTCAACTGTCCATACCATCCCACTATTGCTTTCCAACTCCTCCGAGCATGCATACACCTAGATATTCATAAGGGACACAAGTATCGATTGGGAACATAGAAGTGGTTGATTGTACTGCTCACTAGAAGTTCTACATTGAGGTTATAAGGTCGGCAGAAAAGAGATTACCTGCTGCAGGAGCAGTTTTGAAAGCTTTCTTTATATGGTAATCAGCAATTTCTGCTGCACGTCTGCATATCTCTAGTGCACGCCGTGCATCCCCTGAAATGGCTGCCACCTTTTAAAGATGTAAATCATCCAAAGTCAAACTGAAGGTAGCATGAGAGAATAGTAAGGAAAACCTTCAAATAAAATATGCAGATGGCCTGCAGAAATTCAATTGAGAAGGAAAACATTGAATATCTCAACATAGGAAAAAACAAAAGAATCAAGGATGAGACCTTTCGAGAAGCAAATTCTATAGCTTGCTTTTCGAATGCATCAATTCCTCTGAGTCGCGTTAAAACGATTTCCTGAAGCTGCTGATAATTGTAAGGACCAAAGCAAAGTCTCTGAATACCCATGCGACTAGAGATACGCGGAAGTAATTTCTCTGGCAGATCCATTGTATTTGCTATGCCTAAACATTTACAGGAAGAGGAATAATACATTAGTGTCTTCCTCTCCTCATAGTCCTTACAGCCCCCCTGTGAAAGGACAAGACATACCTATCACAATCAACTTGGAATGTAGCTTTGTAGGCCAATCAAGAATGTTGTAGAGGACCTGCAACAATGGAAGGCTGACAACATTGATGACCTATAAAGAAGTTCAACAAAACTGAAAAAAAAAAGGAGAAAGAAAAAGGCAAAGCATGTGCTTCAGGTGCTGTGCCAGATGGAATGCTATTATTATGTCATTGGGATAGCAGAAAAAGCAAGTACCGATTGATTTCTGGTTAGAAGAAGGTCAAGTTCATCAATGAGTAGGATACAAGGTCGATCATCATCTCTGCCAATTTTCTTTCCATCTGAAAATCGCTCATTAAGCAGCTGGAGAGCCTTCTTCCAGCTAACTCTGTGTCCAGTCAATGCTTCATAGATCACCTAAAAGAACGTTTCATTGTGTCAAAGGGCACAAAAGAAGTATAAATACCACATGTTCAAGTCTATATTCTTAATTACCTTGTAGATGTTCTCCGGGGACGCCAACTTAAGACCATTAATATCCACAAAACAATATGGCCTGATCCTTCCAGCATCAACTTCGGACCTCAAGTTTCTCATTACTGCAAGTACCGTCATTGTCTAAAGCTTAAAGTTAATAAGATACCAAGTGATATCCAGCTACAAAGCGACTGAGATAACATTTTATATCTGATTCAGGTGATGAAGCATACCTTGCCAGTTCCAGGAACCCCATGAACATAGAGGCAACGCCCGAGACATTGGTCTTCACATATTGCCCCCTTTATAAAAGCCGTTATTTCCTCCATTTCTCTACAATAAAAAATGTCTCAGCATACACCTAGCCAGATGATAAAAACATTTAGACAAGTAGTCCTGCTTACTTATTTCGGCAAGGTAAGCTTTTAGGAAGTGTTGCCAATAAAAGCATTGCCTTGGCTCTTTCCAGATCAGTTTTCTTGTGGCATCTGACATGCTCTGGAATTCTCTTTGTCCCTATCTTTTGCAGTCCAAAGAACTGGCCCCTACGTGAGTTCTGTATAAAACAATCCAAGACCGATTTGAAGAAAAGACGTTTGAAGGAAAGGAAAAGAAAATGAAATAAATAGTTTCATTCATACGGCAGCACATATATGAGCTATTGATGATCTTGATTGCAGGTTTTTCACACGCTCTTCTTCAAAATCCATGTCTTCATCAGTTTCAGAGCACGCTTCATTGCAAGAAATCCAATCTTCATCACTGTCATCTTCCAGACCATCCTGTGCAACAAAATTGTGAACTCAAATTCTTTCTTACTCAGGTTTGAAAGACAAAAGCCAAACACTGCAGCTCATATGTTCAGTTGCGAACCTCTTCTTCCTTGTCGAACTCAGCAAGACGCTTGAAACTGTGCCAATGGATGTCATATTCATATTCACAAAGAAAAACATCATCACCCTGGTCATTGGAATTGGCATATTCCTTAGGGCTCTTGACAAAGCACTGCCTGAGAATGGATTCCATCTACAAGTTGTGCAGCGGAGAGTGGAAGATGAGATCTTTGACAAGAAGTACGTGATTCTTTGACAAATCACATCCACAGTTAAGGAAGAGGATGTACGAGCATCAAGCAATATGTAATAGTACAGTATGACTGGTTGAAGCGAAAGCTCAGTTTAGACTAAGTGACAAAGATCAAGCACCAAAATTTGACATACTAAGATCACTGATCATGACGAATTCTTTTCCAGACATGATTAACTTCTGCTCTTTGCATATATTCTCAAGTAGGGCACTAATCAGAGTGTCTCCTCTCTAGACACTGAAATATGTGACAGGACCACAATCCTCATTCAAATCTAACATGGGGATAATTCTATTCTCTCCTCTCCTCTTGCCTCTTGTCTCTTGAAACTTCTCTTTTGGCTCCAAAATGAGGATGTTGGGATGCCAAAGAAGTCGCATCTCTCTTATGTCCATTAAAGCAAAGGATTACTTTATCCTGAACATCTTCTTGCAGCATTAGCCAGAAGATAGATATAGTAACGCATCAACATTTTTTCTCCGTACAACAGATCAACCTGAAGGATGGTCGCCATTGTTTCATTATGAGACACTCCCCCCTTGCCTTGTCAGAAACTAAATAATCAACATTGTCGTCACCATATGGAGTTTCCTATTCAAGAATCCACACTGATGGAGACAGGCATCAGTTTAGTCTTCCCAAATTAAGACAAACCAGGGCTACTATGCTTGTGTATGCTCATAGCCCAGAGTTTTGGGTTTTGCTTCTTTTGTTGAATCAACAGGTGTTTCGCTATATAGACAATGCCACAACTAAGAGCAGTTGAAACTTTTATTATAATTTTCACTCGAAATAATGGTCGATCGTATGACGCCCTGTCTTGGTTGGCAAAAGTAAAAGACAAAGACCCCCAAAAAACTGTCCATCGAAACAAATCAGACAAAGATTGTCCACAAGCTTGTGTAAGTGCCATGTATCAGGCTGCTCAACATAACTGGAGAAATGTGCTGGCTGTGAATTTTATGCAGACAAATAGCTTGGGGAAAATCGAAGAGGCTAATGTAACAGCTAATCTCGCTAATTCCTCAGTTACAACCACAAGGAAAAGTAAATGCTCTTATGCTTGTTGTTTCTAACACATGCAAATCAAAGCCCACCGTAAGAAAAAATTAAGCTAGTGCAGTGTGACACCCTACCTCGATATCCGCAAAGTCATTCGTACGATATATCTCCCTTCTAAGGTTGTGAGGCTGCCTCCCAGCAGCAGTCTCCTCAGGAATTATATACCACCTCACCCGACACCAGTAAGTTCCATCCACTTCTTTCCACAAGCTGCACATCAGCGGACTTCATAACTACTCAGAGAACACGAAAGCTACCATAGTATTCATATTAGCGGAATGACCATACCTTTCAATGTGAGCCGCCCATAAATCACTAGAAAGAAGCTTTTCCCTGGCGGTTCTCGCCATTTTCTTCCCCTCGGGCGGGTTTGGCAACTGAACATCCTTACCCAATTTCCGGGCCTCACAGAAGCCACAATTCCAATCCCCTTCAGGAACCTCCTTCAGCGGCGGGGTCAAACATTTCAAGTGAAATCCGCCTAAACAAACGTCACACTCAATCATAACAGACCTCCCTGCTTTGAAACAAATCCTACACTCCTCGATCTCCGGGTCTTCATCGTCAGAGCCCGCGTCCTCTCTCCTCTTCACATAGACGTCATCCCCCACCTCGAACTCACCTCCATCGTACACCACTTTCTTATAGTACACCCTCTTCTTTGGCACCGCGTCACCCTTCTTGTTCCTCTTGCCTTCTGAGACCATTTTAACGTCACTTCCTCTCGTTCTCCTCTTCTTAATTTCAGATTGGCCGGGCGATGCCGGAGCAAATGAGACCCCCTTCCCTTCATTCTCGACTTTCTGCCTCGACTGCCTGCCTGACTTATTGAACCCAACCGCCTTCTCCGCTTCTTCGCGAGTTCCCTCCTCGGAGCGCGTTGCCAGTCCGGCATTCCTCACATTTCTGGGCCTTTTACCTGAATTTGGGGCCGATTCGACGGCGAAGCCAATAGGCTTCGAAGGCGTCCCCGCGCCTCGACCTCCTTCATTGTCTGGAGAGAGAGACGTCAGCCGCGTGGACCGGCGGAGAGGGGTCACGGTCTGTGGGGTATGGGGCGCAAAAGAGATTGGCGAGGGCGAGGGCTCAAGATGGAGCTTCGAAGGCGATTGCTTTTGCTTTCGAGGTGTTTGGATCCTCTTCGGGGTTTCTGCCATGGGTTTGCAGAGAGCGAAGAGGATTTAGGGTTTTGAATGTCTCAGAGAGAGAGAGATGACAGCAGAAGAGAGAAAGAGAGAAATGGCGGGAAAAGTTCCCTCGCAAAGCGAGGACCTTTAAACGTCATTTGACCGTTGCAAGCATTATAGCGTTTCTTTTTTTTTTTTTTTTTCCTAAAGTT
>JANUWG010000030.1:0-20490 GCA_025175695.1 Eugenia klotzschiana
CTCATTTTTTTTCCCTCTTTCTCCTCTCCCGTTTTGCCCTTAATCCAAATGCTACCATACCTCTGGCTTTTCATTTTATCCTAATGGAATTTGGATCTAGGTTTCATTAAAGAGGTCCTTTTTTTTTATGGGTCAGACATTAGAGAGCTTGGTGGGTCAAGAAATTGGGCTTAATGGACTTGAATTAGGCTTAAAAAGCGCAATATGCATTACTTAGTTTAAAAGTGCTGAAGAAGCCCGGCGGAAAAAAATGAACACAGGATGATGTCATCGGCGACATCTTCAATTAGGGGTTGTATTGTGCCGTCATCGGCGAAATCGATCCCTAATTTTTTTGGAATTAACTTCTATTGATGGGAGACGCCTTTGACAAATCATGGACGAGGTAGCTAAATGTGTGATTGTGTCCAACCGCCGGCAACCTCAGAAGCTATCTCATTCTTGAAGAATCCAATGGCCAAGGAATCGTTGGATTAAAAATGTAATTCGTGTATATTTTTGCAACAAGTTTTAATATGGACAGATGTGATTATCTATTTTTCGATCTGATTGTGAAAATCTAAGTAGGGACCTTGCTAGAAAAAGACTATAGACTCGTCCTTATTAATTTTGTATAGGTAAATGGTCCTTTTGATAGTACACGAGAGAGAGCAAAAACATATAGAATGGATATACTTCTGGTGGAATGAGTGAATTTCATAATTCGTATAATGATAAATTTCATATTTTATGTGATTTCAGTTAACTTCTTGATATTTCATTGATAGATGTGATTGATTTCGAATAACGTGTGGAGGGTCCAATGTTTTCTTTTCTCCAATAGATATGTCCAATTCATTGATAGATGTGATTAATCACCGGAAGCAAGAAGCAAACTCTTCAAAGTTAAAAAAGAAAGCAAACTCTTCAAGAAGCCGCCCTCCGCAGAGGAGGGAGGGGGAGCATCGGCGGAGAGTCATCAGAGGAGGTAGAGGCGGGGTCGTAGCCCACGAAGGCGTCGTCGTGTGAAGGGCTCAAGTGGTGGGCTTGTGAGTCGAGACTGTGGGGGTATTCTTCGGCACCAAATGACTCCATTTCTCCGATTCGCTCTAGCTACAAACAACGCAACAATGGAGTTTCCATGGGAACGTGTTGGTTTTTCATGCGATCTGGGCGAAAGCGCAATAGCGACGCGCTTTTCATTCCTTCTAGAAACATGAGATGTTCATATTTCTTTTTTCCATTTAATCTGTCTCAAGAAATGACCTCCGATTAATTTTGAAGTATTGTTTTCTCTGTCTCAGAATAGAACTAGGACCTAAGACCAATCCTTAAGCTGATTGCACGTGAAAACGGGATGTTAAGACAGATAAGTGATTGATTTCAGCCTTCCAAAAGTCTTATATAAGATAATTGATGAGGAATGAAACAATCTTCAATTCATCAATCGATTAAGCTTTTGAAAACATTTGGCTTCCCAGTTCCTATTCTGTTGCGCGTCCCTGTCGCAATTGAGCTCAGGACCAACACAATTGGGCCCATGCCCCCTCTTTAGGCCTAAGCCCAGTCTAGTCCATGGGCCCAATCTCGAAGAAGCTTTTGGATCTCAAGAGGATCAGTTTAGCCAATAGGCATGCGGGCCTGCTGATAAAGACGATTGGGGTGTAGGAATGCTAGTATCACAGGTGTGGGGTTCGACTTTCACATTCTGTAAAGAGAGAGGATAAAAAGTCAGAGAGAGAAAAGTTAAAAATAGGATAGCTCAGATTAAAAAGAAATAAAGAAAGAAATGATCAGTTTGAGCTTATAAAATACTCCCAAGTGGTGGACTCTATGATTGCCGTCCGGTTTCACGTGTTGTCTCCCTTCCTTTGCTTTTTTCCAAAAGGTGGCCAGGGAAAATATAATATAAAGCCACAATTTTCCACTTTCTCCTGGGTAACAATAGAAAATTTTCCATCTTTCCTTACTTTTCCTTTTCTCCTTACTTTTTCCTTTTATATATATATATAAATGGCCACTACAGAAGAAAGTGTAAGATAAGGCCATAATTTTCCACTCCAAGATGTCACCATGCTGACGCAAAAGAATCTTTATGAATAAAACCTCTCCGTTCTCCTACCATTAGTAAGCAGCTTGTTCAGGTATCAACCCAAACTTTAAGAACATTAGGATGAAACCTAATAATTGTTTCCCCAACTTTTAGTCATCCGAATTGTTCTATCTCATCCTCAATTTGGCCAATACAAACGCATCGACCATAAAGTCCCATTTCGCTTATCACTTTCAATCTGTTGTAAGAAGAACCTGTAATTAAGAGTGATAGTGAGGATAGATAAATCGAAGTAAACCAAATTAAGCAAGTTGGCGGTTTTGTAAAGTCAGAATTCCTCGATGGTTTTGTGTGGTCAGAGCTGATTCTTTGAGGTATTCTTTTGTTAGAGAAGGGAATTGGCGTGTGGATAGAGGCAATGAAGAAATCGGCACGACCAAGTCATCTGCTTGTTAAGTGAAGACATTGAGATATAAAGTGCCGATGGCTATCCCTAGAATCCCACTTTTTCACTTCGGTTTTGGGACTTGGGACGACTGAAGAAGATGTGAGCTCACATGTAAAATGAAAAAAGAAAGAAAGTCCAAATAAGAATTCTGTTATTTGGTTGTAACAGAAAAAAAATTATGAAATTGAATGGAATGAAAATTTCAATAAAATATAATAATCTAAGAAAATTTATTCTAAAACACAATAATTAATTAGAAATTATATTTAAAACATTTTAAAGAATTTATTATATCACTTCCTCAGAAAACAACATCGGCTCCTAAAATTTATCTAGCATATCACTTGGTCCTGTGAAGTTCATCCTGTCAAACACTTCAGTTTGTTCTAGATTTTAGGGGTGATCGGTTCCCGATCTGATCTAGTTTCCCTCAAGAACTAGAAACCGGACTGATGGTTCCTGTTCCCAATTTGTTGATGGAGAACCAGACTGTCGGTCCAGTCGACAGTCTGATTCTCGAGCGATTCCATTGAACCGGTAACATGACCAAAAGCAGTATTTTGACAATGCTTCAATACTTTTAAAATACAAAATATTTTCACTTAAAAGCAATAAAATCGAAACACAAGTAAAGAGGCGCAAAAAGAGTGCTACGAAGTGAAGAGTCGCAGAAAAAAGAGGGCTGCGAAATGAATCCTAAACAAGTATATTATAAACATTAGGTTTACTTTTAAAAAATTTAAAAAAATCGATCGGTCCGGTCCAGTTCTATATCCCTAGAACCGGAAATCAGACCGGATCCCTTTAGAACCGGCAACCGGATCACCGGTCCCGGTTTGGTCCGAGTAGTCCCGGTCCGGTCGGTTCGATTTACTCACCCTTACTAAATCTCTTTTATTGTTTGATAATTTTTACGGAAAATAAATAATTCCTATATTGAAGGACAAAGTGTATTTTGCTATCTCCTTTTTTTTCTTTTTTACTTTTTTTCTGGTCGTCCTAAGAAATATTTATGGCAAAAAGTGGATCAGTAGCCGTTGAAGGCGTGGCGGGATTGTCAGTTGTGTATCCATCAACAAGTAACCAAAAGAGATGAATATGTGACTTGTAGACTCATTCAAAAGAACGGTAATGTAACGACCAGTCCGACGAGCACGGAAAATGATTGCCTGAGTCAGAAGGACTGAACAAGAGCGGCAGGTGCGTGCGCGCGTCTTTTGACGCAATGATAATATTTAGCTTTAGAACTCTAAACTTAAAAGTCTTCAGATGAGTACTATCAAGACGGATGACCTCTAAAAAAAATGCCCGCCTGTACACTACAGGACAAAGGATAAAATTACGAGACTCAGCATGAAACGAATTAAAAGGGACAGCGGAGATACCTCAGCGAGTTAATCTCGGAGACGTGACAAGTAAATTGTGGGGGTTGGGGGAGTTTCATTAAAGCCCATCTGGAGAACTTGACTTGGTCGCTATAACCGCTCAATTTGATTTACAGGACACCAGGGCAATTCACTCAAAGTCACAGACAGAGTCAAACACGGAGAGATGGATTTGAAGCTGTTAATAGATGAACAGAAGATGCGGAAGCAGAGAAGGCAGATGCTGGAAGTCAGGGCGGCCCCCCTCCAGCAAGAGCACGATCCAACACAACCCCACGAGATTATGGATCCTCTGCTATACTTGGCCGCGAAGGAAGGGGACGTCGACAAGCTCATCAAAGCCCTGGAAGATCACCGCGCCAAGGAAGGAGTGTCGTTATCCGCCCTTCTCCGGCTACGCAGCCCCTCCGGGAACACACTGCTTCACGCTGCGGCAGGTATATTAAAAAGGGTGTGACCAGAACATTCATTTTGTGTTTAACTTTCACGCTCAAATTAACCTGACATGGATGGGAAAACAGAGAGTCATGATACTATCAGAGCCGTCATCGATTTTGCCGACTCGGAGACCAGAATCAGTTCCGTCCCTCACAACATCTCCTGGAAGAACTACAGAGGAGAGACCCCGTTGCACATTGCGGCTAGAGCTGGGAAAACCGGTGCAGTGGAGCTTCTCCTTCCCCGGGTGACGGCAAGAGACACTGATCTCAGCGGCAACTCTGCTCTGCACGAAGCCGTGAGGAATCGCCATTACGAGGTGATCCGTCGGCTGGTAAGTGAAGACCCTGATCCGCTGTATCGTCAGAATAAAGAAAGCAAGTCTCCATGGTGCTTAGCAGTCGAAACAGGGGACCTGGAGGTTCTCAAGCTCTTGTTGGAAGCGCCAAACCCAGACGAGGGCAAAGATCAGAGGATATTAGAGATTCAAAAGGATATGGGCATGTCCCCTGTTCATGTCGCTGTTATGTATCGGAAAATGGGTAAACCCTACTTTTGTGCTCTCGCTTATTCATTGACCTTCTCGGTCACTCTTTTTTCTTTTTTTCCCTTCATTTTGGTTTCCACTGGCGGTGGAAAATCAAGTTTCACAAGCTAAGTCCAGTTCAAATGTGGCACGAGTACATATGGTGCACCTAAGGGAAAGATTGTGAGTCAGCTCCCTAAACTTTGGATTGTCTGGAACGGGATCAACCCCTATTGAAGAATTAATTGCATGACATTGTGTTCATCCTAAATGATTTTTCTTGTGTTGGATTTAGATATGCTGACAGAGATGTGGCAAAAGAAGCCGTGGCTATTCCAATTGAGAGATACGGGACACGGCACTCCTCTCCATTTCGCAGCGTACACAAATTATCTCGATGGAGTCAAGTTCTTGATCGGGAAGTTCCCGACATGCGCCCTGGAGAAAGACAGCATGGACAGGAATCTGCCTATCCACGTGGCTTGCATGATGGACCACGTGAGGATCGTCGAGGAGCTACTTCGGCAATGGCCAGACCCTGCAGAGTTTCGAGCTGGGATAGGACGGAACATTCTTCATGTGTCGGCGCGGTACGGATGCATTTCAACTGTCAAATACATACTGCAGAGTCCTGAATTCGGTCACCTGATAAACGCGAGAGATGACAACGAGAATACGCCTCTGCATCTGGCTGCGTTGCACTGGCAACCTTCGGTCTTGCTTCTTCTTGCACGAGACAGGAGAGTTGATCTTAAGCTGGTAAATATGGATAACATGACCGCTTTAGACGTGGTAGAGCAGGAGATGACAGGAATGGATGCTCCGCTTCGGATGGTACGACCTTTTACACTTTTGTCACGGGTAATCATATTGCAAATTTTCTTGCCAATGAGCGACAGATCTAGAACATAAATTAGTGAGGTATGTGAATTAGTGTGCTCTCAATCTGTAATTTAGCAGCTAAAATCTTTATATTTCTCTGTTTATTCTTCGACTCACTAATTACAGAGGTTAACACGGATAATTTTGGCATCCGCTGAAACTCCGAGAAGTGGAGAAATAGCAATCCGGAATCCAACCAACCGGAGCCAAGGGAAAGAAATGGAACCACCGGAAATGGATAGACTCAAGGAGGAGGCGAATACTCGCATGGTCGTGGCAGCGCTCGTGGCCGCTATGACCTTCGCTTCCGGGTTTTCCGTTCCCGGAGGATACAATGGTTCTGACCCAGATGCTGGAATCGCCATATTGCTCCACAAAACCATGTATAGTGTCTTCGTGATTTGCAACTCCATCGCCATGTATAGCTCGATCATTGCGCTCGTGATCCTCCTCTGGACGCAGATTAATGATCCTTACGCAGTGCAGAATGCCCTTTCGAAATCAAGAATGCCGTTGTTGGTAACTCTTGCCGCAATGCCTTTGGCATTCATGGCAGGTGTCTACGTGAGCGTAACCAAACTCGCTTGGCTTGCAATTGTTGTCTTGGTCTTGGGATCCCTCGCCCTCTTCATTATCTTGGGTTTCTACCTTTTGCTGTATATTCCCCTTGGGTGCAGCCATCCTCTCGTTCGTCGCTTCACCGACTTAATTATCATGGCCGGTATTTCACTATCGGGGAACGTGGCTGCAGGACGTGGGGCTACATCTTCCGGTACCTCTCGTAACATTGAACTCAGCCTCCACGGAAGAAGTGTGGGCTCTCCTTGAATCTGTCATCTTCTCGCTAATTATGTATCGTTATCCTCATCTTTAGCTCCCTCTTGGTTACATTAGCTGCTGCTGCTTCGGTTTGGCTTGCGTACCTGTCTGTCGTAAGGATTAGCGATGTCTACAATTTAAGTCGTCCAAAATACTTTGTGATTGCTTTATCACGGGTATGTAAAAATACTAGGGAAGTTTGGTGGAATGGTGTTTTTGTACTAACGACCCAAAAATACCTTCAGTCCGATATGCACATCTATATAGGGTTTTGTGCGGTAAAAGAGGATCATTAATTACTTCATTTCTCCTGCTGTCTGATGTCACTTTGTTGCTATTTTTACTTTTAATTTGCTATGTGGGATTGTAAACTGAGAGGTCAAATGAGTTATGAGGACATGCACATCTCTACGAGGGCTAAGGTAATGACAGTCATTCAATGAGAGTAAAATTATACAAGTACATGAATGTGGTTGCAATTTTTTTGCGATGACTCTGAATCGAAGTAATGAAAATGGACACTGGTGAATGTCTTCTCTGGCCAGTTGGTCTCTTTGACACGTACAGGGAATAGAGGATTCTCGCCAGTTCTAATACGGGCAATAAGTTTGACAACTTGAAAGTTTTCAAGGAAAGTAGCTATTCATTGCAGATTGTGGTCCTGTTATCTTGATATGTTTTTTAGTTGGAAAACTCTAGGCCAAGGGTAGCACGGTACTAACCGTGATATGTTTGCCATAAATTATTTTAACAATTTTTTTTATTTGCCAGCCACAAAACCATCCGTTGTCAAATGATAGTGGGCGGTCAGGCTAGCATCCTCCTTTTTAGTTTAGGCTCCGTTCGTTTCGCGAAAAATAACTTCCTCAAAAATGTTTTTCAGATTTTCTGGAGTTCGCTTCTCGGAAAATAAACGAGTCAAGAAAAACTTTTTCCTGTCATAGGAAAAAACACATCCAAAAGTGGGGAAAATATTATCCTCTTTCCTTTTCTCAAAAAGAGGAAAACATTTTCCCTCATCTTTCATTTCTCCTCCCTTTCACATTTCATTTCTTTCTAATTATTTCTTTAATTTTCTTTTCATTTTTTATTTTTTAAATTCAAAATTTTTATGTTTTTTCTCTTTCCTTTTTCTTTTCCCTTTTTCTCTTGTTGATCGCCAAATGGCCATAGCCGTGACTGGCCGCAGGTGAGCGAGACCATGCCTCTCCCGAGGTGGGCAAGCTAAATACACCCTTGTTACTATAATAGAGTTTTGAGGCTGAGCTACATTATCATAAAGCTCCGTTCCCTCTCACTTCTCTTAACATTAGTTGGACACATGATTTTACATGAGTTAAAAAAAAGATTAATCATCTCATTTAGTTGACTGTAATGTTTCTAGAGAATATATCAACATCACTTTGCCTTACTTATTAATTTGGATGTAATATGATCTATTGAATAAAAAGAGTTGTGAGCAGTGTGTAGCGCAATATCCACTTTTTTCCCCTTTAACTTATCAATTTATCTATACATTTATTTTTGCACATCCATGTTATATAGGAACGATCCCATAGAAAATTCTAAACTTTTCCCTATGGGACACCAATACCCCAAGCTTTTATCAAGGACCCAAAAAATTTAATGTCAATCAAGTGTATATTCTTTTTTTTTTTCAGTTGCTTCTATCTATTTATAATAATATAATAAAGTAATTAGTTTTTGTTGGAAAGATATTTTATTCAAACCATTAAGAATTCTTGAAAGACAGACCCAAGGACGGGGCATCAAAACATAATAAGTCCCAAAGGGATGGAGGGGGATTAGACACCCAAGAAGGAGGTAGAGAGTTTGAGCGAAGTGAATTTGCTACGTAATCTACCACTTGGTTCTCCATTCTGCTACAATGGGCCATATTTTTCTTTTCGAACTTGGATAGATGGGCCTTGGCCTCCATTAAGTCCGCTTCTAGATCGCACAGTACTTTCGCTATCCCCAATAGAGCTCCCACCATCACAAGAAAGTCAGACCTCAAGTACACGTTCTCATCGTTTCTAGATTTGAAAAACTTAAACGCTTCAACTATCGCCTTGGCTTCTGCTTGCATCGGTGAGGAAGCTTTGACCTTTAGCGCAAAGCCATCCAGTAGAGATCCTGAGGCATCTCGAAGGACTTCGGCTACTGCTCCCTCCATGGACTGGTCATGAAAGAGGCATCAACGTTTATTCTCAAAGTCTTCTCTGCCTGTGATTCATTGTCGCGCCCTGGGTGAGTCTGATTTGCATCAAGCTTCAATTTTTTTGGGTTCCACCGCTGGTAGGTACTGATTAAAGCAAGAGCTGCTTGTATTAGGGCTTCAAAGTTGGGACTTTTTTGTCAAAAAACCACTCGTTGCAGGCTTTCCAAATAGACCAGAGAGTAGTTGCAATTATCTTCGCAGATGGTGAGGGATCTGGTTGATTAAGCTGATTTTGTAGCCATTCATCTGCATTGCACGCCTTGATATGGGATTCACACGCTTATTGTAGGGTCATTCCATACACTATCAGTCCAAGGACCGAGGAGGAATAAGTGTTCCACTATTTCAACATCAGATCCGCAAAAAGGTCAAAGAGGGTGGGGAATTACCTTGCCTTTGACCAAGTTTTCTCTGGTGGGTAAGGCGTTATGGCACATATTCCAAAGGAATATCCTCACTTTTGGGGGGACTTGGATGTTCCACAGTCTTGTCCACAATTTCCTGGATGGCTGGAAAGATGTGCTTGGCTGGTCCAATGTTTCTTTTCCTCCTCTTTGAGCACATTGTATGTGCTTCACCGTGAATTTTCCTATTTTCGAATCCTTCCAAACTAGTTTTATCTTTTTGGGTCTGGGGAAATAAAGGAACAGCTAGAATGTCCTCTACTAGTTTGTTGTCAAAGAGTTGTCTGATTGTGTGTTCATCCCATCTTGCTTCATCTCGAATAATCAGGTCTGTGACTTTCGTGGGGTTGTTTCTGTTTGTTGGGTCGCCAATTATTCCACACTTAAGCCATCTATCCTCCCTTATGTTGATATGCTCCCTTGTTCTCACTGACCACATTGGTGAGTTTGAAATTGTTTCTCTACCCATCAAGAGAGCTTCCTCTACCGAATGGATAGTAGCCCCAAAAAACCCTAGCCAAAACCCTAAACCCACCCCATGGAATCTCATCTTCATATACCAAAAAAAAAAAACTAAATAGGAAAAATCGAGTTTCCAAATCCACTACCAGATTACCCAGCAAAACCTACTCCATCTCCAATCCTCGCCAAAACCTTATATGCACTCATCTGTTTGAGGAATGTATGGCTCCTCCACTAAAATCTGTAAGTTTCTTTTCCTCAATCCTGTCCTTTCACAGTAGAAATGGAGGAAGAGTCGAGTCAGGACAGGAGAATGTCAGCGCTGTGTAGAAGACTAGGGCACTTGTGGCCTAATAGGAAAAGTGTTGTTTTAGATATTACAGATGAGGACTTAAAAGAATGTGAGCATACAGTTTTTGGTCATTTGCTTAGTAGCTCGAATGTGAATTTCCAAGCTTTTCAAGCTACAATAAAGAAAGCTTGGAAATCTGAAAAAATAATATGCAAACTTGAAGAACCTGGGTTGTTCTCCTTTGCGTTTCCGACTCTAGATGAAAAAAACATAATAGTGGACTCTAGACCCTGGCCATTCTCTTGCCATTTGCTGATTTTGAAACCTTGGGAAGCAAACACTCCTCCAGCAAGCATCAAATTTGATTCCTGTGCATTATGGATGCACATTCGTGGATTGCCTGTAGAAGGGAGAGAAGGAGTCATCAGGAGTATTGCGGGAAAAGTGGGTAATGTATTAGATGTAAAGATGGAGTCTAAGGGATATGCAGCCTTAAATGTGGCCAAAGCAAAAGTGGGCCTCATGCGTTCTTCCCCACTCGAATCTGGGATTATCTCCAGTTTCAATGGCAAGGAACTATGGCTGGATTTTGGTTACCAAAGCTTTCCACCTTCTGCTACTCATGGAAAATTGGGACACAATGCCCACAATTGCAAGGAGATTCCGTACGTTGAAGAATTTTTGCAACGAATGACAACCTAATGTATGGTTCCTAGCTAAAGACAGAGGCACGCGCACACAGTTCATTCTGGAAATCATTCTATGAAACACAAAATGAGGAAAACATGGAAGATGAAGGTTTTAGAAACTCCAACCAATCTTGGTCACACCACTGTGGTGCACCAAACTTAGGATAGCCCAATCTTGATGTCTAGGAGTCCTCAGGAGGACAGAGGCAAGAGGAAGATGACAGACTGTGAAAACATGAGTATGATTAAAGTTCAGCTACTAGAGGAATCCATGAATGTCGAATAAGCAAATCCTTTGATGATACAGCTCTCTTCAATCCAGCAAAATAGTTCCATCCTGTTGAACAACCAAAAAAAGAGAAAGGTGAGAGAGATAAAGAAAATTGGAATCAATAGCCCCTTTGATGAGTTGTTGCCAAAGCGACAGATACTAGATGAGTCAAAATTGCTTGAAACTCCAGTATTGGAAGCGAAGGATTTTGCACTACGGTCTTTAGTGGCTAGCCCTAGTAAGCCACTACGTAACTAATGAGTATATTGTGTTAGAACTGTTAAGGGTTGGGCATACCTTTTATAGTTCAAGCTCTTCGAGCTATTGTGGCTCAAGAAAGGCCCAACGTGGTTTTCTTAAGTGAAATAAAGAATCAAGGAGTAGTACATCAAATCTGCAAAAGAATGAATTTCCAATTGCTTATGTTGTAAACCCAATATGAATTTCCAATTGCTTATGTTGTAAACCCAGTGGCGATCGAGAGTGGTTTAGCATTGCTTTGGAAGGAGGGAGTCTCTATTTTAGTTAACTGGGCCACTGATGATTTCATTGATGTTCTATATGAGGACACTGAACACAAAATCCCCTTTAGGACTACCTTTATTCATGCCCCAGCCATTTTTCAAGAGAGATGCCAAACCTGGAGGCAACTCGAATGTATCAAGGTTACAAATAATCTGCCATGGTTTTGTATGGGTGACTTCAATAAAACGCTTTACCATTGGGAAAAGGCAAGGAAAAGGAACTCAGAACAATATAGAATGTTTGCTTTTCAAGAATTTCTAAACGCTTGTGATTTTATGGATCTAGAAAGCAAGGGGTGTGCATTTACCTAAGCAAACAATCAGGAAGGGAAGGCACTGGTAAAGAAAAGACTAGACAGAGCCGTATGTAATATTGAGTGGAGGGTGGGGTTTCGAGAACCTGAAACCTTTGCACTACTCGCTATAGGATCAGATCACAGCTCGATCTTACTTACTTTCTCTACAAAACTTGTGAAAAGAAAGAGAATGAAGCATGGGACTCCACAACCCTGAAAAATGCACATTTAGTACAGAAACTGAAGGTTGTCAATATGGCCCTGGGAAAATAGAGCAAAACCACCTTCCTTAGTAACCAAAAACATATTAGTTTTTTGAAAGCAGAGCTCCAAGAAATTACAAATGCCCAAAGCCAGACAAAAAACAGAGAAAAACGATGGGGTCTCATCGATCAAATAGAGGTTTTATGGAGAAGAGAAGAAATGTAGTGGGGACTAAGGTCTAGAATCAATTGGTTGAGATGGGGAGATAAGAACACTAAGTATTTTCACGCCACAACTATCCAAAGAAAACAATGAAATAGAATCTCTATGCTGAAGAATGAGGAAGATACCTGGATCCGAGACCCAACAACTCTTGAAGGAGATGACCATAGGCTTCTTCAAGTCCCTTTATACCATAGGGGGCTTTCGAGACTTCAATCTAGTGTTGCAACAGTGCCCTACTCTAGTCACGGAGGAAATGAACAAGTCATTATTAGCAAAGACCACCATGAAAAAAAAGTAAGAGATGTTGTTTTCCAAATGGGTTCCCAAAAAGCCCTTGGGCTGGATGGCTTAAATGGTCAATTCTACCAACATAATTGGGAAAACATCAAGATGGGGATCTTTGAGGACGTTAGGAATTTTTTCAACACGAGCAACGCCCATGGAAAGCTTAATAGAACACATATTACTCTCGTGCCAAAGTTAAAAACCTAGAGAAACTTGACCATTTCATGCCAATAAGTCTCTGTAACTCTGCCTACAAGATCATATCAAAAGTGCTAGCAAATAGACTAAAACCCTTTCTTCTTGAGATTATTACAGAAGAGCATAGTGCATTTGTTTGGGGAGGGGGGGCAAATTCAGGATAATATCCTTATCCTTACTGTTCAAGAGGTCATCCATCAACTAAGGGTAAGGAAAAGAAAGGGAAAATTCCAAGCTATTTTGAAACTCGATATGAGGACAGAGTATGATCAAGTGGAGTGGGACTTCTTGGAGGTGTGCCTAAGGAAGATGGGATTTTGTGCCATATGTTTGGATGAGGTAATGAAGTGTGGAGTTTCAACTTCTCTAAGCATCAAACTGAATGGAGAGCCTTTGCCCTACTTCCAACCTACAAGAGGAATCCACCAAGGAGATCCTATACCCCTATATCTGTTCATCTTATTGGCCAATACACTTTCGGTCTCAATGAGGAAAGCCACGGAAGAAGGCACTATTAAGGGGATAAAACTAAACAGGTATTGTCCTAGGCTCTCACACCTATTATTTACGGATGACTCAATCTTTTTCTTGGATGGTAAGGTGCTGGAATGTCAGAACATTGTGATGATCCTGAATCAACACTGCTACACTTTAGGACAAGCCATAAATTTGAACAAGTTTGGGGTTTTTTTTCAGCTCAAACTGTCCACCAGATCTGAATCTTAGTATGGCGAATGCTTTACAGGTTCCTATTATAGAAAAGATAGGAAAATACCTAGGTATACCCTCAGATTTTTTTTTGGGGGGGGGGAGACTAAAAAGCAGATATTTGCATGGGTATTAGCTCGAGTTAACATGAAGCTCGAAGGATGGAAGGAAAACCTTATCTCGAAGGCCAGAAAGGAGGTATTGATACAAATAGTAATCCAAGCCATCCCACAATACGCCATGTCCATCTTCAAAATCCCTGTCTCCATTTGCAAGTCTGTAGAAAAAAGGGTAGCATCCATTTGGTGGAAAAATCACTAGTCAAAATTGGGATTGCGCAGGAAGAGATGAGAAGTCCTTAAGGTAAGGAAGGACGAAGGGGGAATGGGATTTAATGATTACTTTCAACAAAGCAATGTTGGGTAGGCAAGCTTGGAGCCTAGCCCAAAATGAAACCTCTTTATGGTGTCGTACACTAAAAGGATTATACTTTCCTAACAGAATGCTTTGGCAAGTTGATAAAGGGTCGAGACCCTCAATATAATAAAGTAATTTAATAGCCCCAAAGATGGCATCACTTTGTTCATGACTACAAAGATCCGATCAGTTAAGGTTCCTAGAGAGAGTAGGTTTGCTTTTGATCCAATTGTCAAGTGTAATTTTTGTCATTTTTTCAGAAATATTAATGTCAATCAAGTATAAATTCATTTTGTATCCATCTGTTTTCCAATCAAAAGCAACTTTGAGAACCAAAATTAAGAAGCATCTGAGTTATTGAGCGGTTTACTTTTACTTGTATTAAGGCAAACAAAGGCTCAAATTTTTCTAATTATCTAAAAGGGATTGGAGAATCTGAAAGTACAGGACAATGTCAAGTGCAAGTGTTGTGAATTAAAAAACATGTTTAGCAATCATGGCGGGATCCAATTCTAATCTTATCCTATGCTTTAGCTTGTTGCTATTTAAACGGAGGAGAAACAGTTCATTTGGTAACAAGCAATAAAAAACGAAGAGAATGAACTAATCTTTCTCATTCTCCGTTCTCCATTTTTTTTTAATTATTTCCTCGGAAGGAGTATATTTAGGCTTACCTTCTCATGGCTTCGGGCATTTGTGCTTCATACTTCACATGTTTAAGGCCTTGACGAAATACCTGTAAGTATGAATCATGACCCAGTACTAAAGAAATCGAACTCCATGGGCATTGTTTAATCTAAAGTCATATTAATCAATGCAAGTAACGAAGGTAAAACACGGTTTCTGAAGAGAGAACTTTTGCTCACCTCTTGGTTTTCGACCCCTCTACAATTCAAGATATATATCATGAGGAGAAATCAAATTTAGATTGATCAGAAAAGATAGAGAAAAAACCAAACATACTCTCATCGCGATGCATTTGTCTCCTCTACACTGTGAGAAAGATCTTGTTTCAATAAGTAATAACGAAGAAGGAAATCAAGGATGATTAGATAAGAGAAAGAATTCACCTGATGAAAGAATTTATATTAACCGACCTGCTGCTGCCAAAGCTAGCCAATCGGCCATTTGAAGAAAACATTATCAGACAAACATCCGTGCCACTCGATGCCGATAACTCGGCGGCCTTCTTGACAATCCCATCCTTGCGCTTCCTATAGGTCACTAGCTGACCAGCATGAATATCAATCCTCTGCACCGTCAGCTTCCTAGGGCCCATGGCAACACGAGCAGGAGCCAGAGGAATGCGAATCAACTAGGGAAAGATTTGTCTGTGGCTAAGTAGGAGTTCAGTGGAGGGATTATATAAGCCGACAGATGAGAAGATGCATTAGCTCTCCAGGCCATGCAAAGAGAGAGTCATGCTCAGTTTAGCCAATTGTCAAGCTTCCATCTTAAGGCCACTTTAGTCAACGCACTTGGAAGGAAATTGAGCGCATCCATTCATTGCATGATTAATTGCCAAAAACTGAGCCTCAAGCATTAGTTAACATAAACAGCATCTTACTGACAGTACAGCACAGACCAGAAATGGCACTGGAGCAAACAAGGAGCAAAAAAGGTAAACATTGAAGTGGTAAAAAACAAAACATCTGAAAATCGTCATTCACCGTATCATAAATCGAAATCAATGTTAATCGTAAAAGCACCCAACTCGCTTAACCGTCCGTCAAAATGAGAAATGCCAGTCGGTGAATTTAGCGTCTCGAGTTTGTTGACAGAAGAAAATAATACGAATTTCCACAGAGGAAGAACACGTGGTGAAGTGTCATTAAAATTCAACAAGCCCTACAAAATAGCGCAGTTGAATCGTTCATCGGTTTCATAATGTGGGAAGTTGCCAAAAGATTGGATAAATATAAAATTTAACAAACGAAGGTGCTAAAAAGGGATGTAGCTCAGATGGTAGAGTGCTCGCTTAGCATGCGAGAGGTATGGGTTGCATCTCTATCTTTGATCAATATGTTTATTTTTAATTTTTAGTTTTTGGTCTCCTCTTTGCTTTTTGCATGATAAAATAATCCGTGTTCTTCAAGCGGATCTGTTAAGGATTCATTATTGTGGCGTTGGATGACCCGAATTCGCTTGAGTTAGTGTCCGGGTTGGAATCGGGTCAACTCAAATATTCACTTGCACCCGTTCATTAGAGCTTTTACTTTTTCACTATCCGCTTCCGTGAGAGTTGGAATAAAAAAGGCTATCGACTGGTTTTGCGACATTTTGATCAGGAGGATACGAGAGAAAAAGCCTGCAATGCATTTCCTTACATGTGCTTATCAAGATTTTTTTTTTTACCCGTATTGAATTTTATCAAAGAATGTTGCTTCAAAACAAGAGCTGTCGTGAAGCAATATTTTACGACCAAAAAAGAAAAACAACAGCTGTCGTGTAAATTCATAAATAGTGAATTCATTAGAATGGCAAAAGTTGCTAGACTAGTAGATGGATAATTCCATGATCCCTACCCCCTATGAAACTGAAGAAAAAGATAATACTATGTTAGTTGAGAGTTAAGACTGAGGCTCCACTCTTTCCGTGGTTAATGAAATGTTTATGGAAAATCATAACATTTTTTGGTGTTCGATTGAGACTTGAAAATGAATTGGAAAATATATTTCATCTTTGGGTAAGCAAAATCAATTTTCTCTGTGCACTCCCTTTAATGATCTTCTATTATTGGTTTTTACTTTTTTCTTTTCAAAGGAATCGATTTTTTAATTACTTTTTTTTCTTCTTCCTCTTTTCTTTTTATTTTCTTAATTTTCCCTTTTTCTTCGATCACAGGCGAGGCCGAGCCTTACTGGACTCGCCAGCCTGAGGTGAGGTCAAGGCTCGCCTCGCCGGCCTTGAGAGAGCTCGAGCTTTGCCTCGCTAGATCAACGAGGTGAGCCTCAAGCTTGCCGGCCTCAGGCGAGGTCGAGGCTCGCCTAAAAATATATATATAAAATCGCCTTGCCAGATCTGGCGACGCTCAGGCTCGGGCAAGGCTGAAGTTCACCTATGGTCAATCGTTGGTGGCAAAGAAAAAAAAGAAATAAAAAATTATAAAATAAAGAAAATAAATAAATTATAAAAATTATAAAAAGATAAAAAAGAAATAAAATAAAACAAAATAAAATAAAAAATAATAATTAAAAAGAAAAGGAATGAGAATGAGTGGAGGTAGGAAAGCTGGGGGAAAATATTTTTCTCTTCTAAGAGAAAACATTTGCCTCACTTTTGAATGTGTTTTTTCGTGAGAGGAAAATATTTTTCGTGACTCATTTATTTCCATGTCGAAAAATTTGAAGAATATTTTGAAGAAAATTATTTTTGGCAAAATGAACGGAGCTAGAATCAGTATGTTGGAAAGAGGGCACAAACTGTCAGGAAGAAAAAGACAAAACTAAGTTATTTAAGAGGACATTGACCAAATAGATTTATCTAAGAGAGATTGATCACGCGGAGGCCGAAGTTACCGAGGACGCTTGTAGGAAAAAGCAATCCCATAGTTTTCAGTGTTTTATCATTATTCTGAAATCTGTTGTTTGTGGATTAATTTATTTCAATTCATCGATTCCTAATTTAAGGTAAAATTTCCTTTTACCATTGACTCGACATTATCTAAAATTAGACAATGATTCTTTGGATTGATCAATAATGGAATGGATAGATTCAATCATAGTGTAGAAATTATTATAGTGAAACTAGCGTGTGGGCCTCACTATTTTTTATAC
The DNA here is from genome assembly GCA_025175695.1 of Eugenia klotzschiana. Taxonomy (NCBI): domain Eukaryota; kingdom Viridiplantae; phylum Streptophyta; class Magnoliopsida; order Myrtales; family Myrtaceae; genus Eugenia; species Eugenia klotzschiana. Next base: position 17,503 of record JANUWG010000030.1, read on the forward strand.
GTAATTTACATTGAGTAAAATAAACAAAATAACTTCTTGGACTGATTGCTAATTTTCAGTCCGGTCTAAAATCAATGACATTGTTCGAAGTGAGTCGTATCTAGTGTTGGGTTGATGTGAAAATTAAAAAAATGAAAATTTGTGAAAAGGTAAAATAATAAAATAAAGTAAAAAAATTATCAAAAGATAAAATTATAAAACAAAGTGAAATAATTAAAAAGAAAAGGAATGGGAAGGAGTGGAGGAAGAAAAGATAAGAGAAAATATTTTTCTCTTCTCAAAAAGAGGAAAAACATTTTCCTCACTTTTGAATTTTTTTTTTCATGAGAGAAAAATACTTTCCTCACTGTTGAAATAAATTCCAAAAAATCTACAAAATATTTTTTCAAAAGTTGTTTTTTGCGAAATGAACAGATCTTGAATCAATACCTTGGAAAGAGGGGACAAATTGTCGGAAGAACAAGACAAAACTAAGTTATTTAAGAGTTGGGACAGACCAAATAGATGTATCTAAGAGATGTTGGTCACGCGGAGGGTGAGATCATCGAGGACGAGTAATGCTTATCGGAAAAAGCAATCCTGGAGTTTTCCGCCTTTTATCACGTGGATTAATATTTTTCAATTCATTGATTCCTAATTCATAGATGAAAGTCCTTTCTACGATTGGCTCGACATTATCTAAGATGAGGCAATGTCTCTTTGGATTGATCAATAATGGAATGGACACACTCCATCATAAGGTAGAAATTATATTAAAACTTGTGTGCTTTGATTGTCACGACCTAAAAATCGGGTTTTTCAATTTTAGGTTAATGGATTGCCAGATTAATTAAATGAATTAACTAACCTCGCCCGAGCTCTCCCAAACTCTACCAATTCGCAACTTAAGTTCATATTCATAAAAATCTTTTTGAAGCCGTCACTAATCATTTTTTAGTAGGCCGATTAGACACCTAAATAAAGTATTGGGAGAAATACTTTATTCCTACGAACCAAAGATCAAAGAGTTCGGGGACTTGGTTACGTTAATATTTCTATTAGCGCCCTTTCGGTACCAACTTCATGAAAAAGTTCAATTTGGCAATTTTGAAAATTTCTCCATTGAAGTTCAAAAGTGCAATTTTTAATTTTCTTTTTTATGAATTTTTAAATGATTTTCGAAATTAAAATTAATGAAAAATGAGAGTGAATTGTTTTAAGATTAACCTACAATTTTCTGATTTAATTTGAATTAATTACCACAAAAAATTTTAAGAGAATCTTTTTAGCCTATGTCTACGTTTTTTAAAGATTGAGATTGATTTGAAAAGATTTTTATTCAAAAGATGCAATCCATCATCTTTCTAGAAATGGTGAGACATGATTTTTAAGAAACCATATCTTGCTAAATTTTTTTTTTTTAATTTTCTCAGATTTTTTTGAAATGAAATTAAAGATTGAGCAATGAGGATTTTTTTAAAAATATTTTCGAATTTTTTTTATTTTTTTGTGATTTTTTTATTTTTGTGGATGCACTTAAAATTCAAATTGCAAAAATTAAAGGATGATTACGCTCTTTCTTTCGAATTAAGTTTCGATCTAAAGCCTGATAGATCGACCCTAAAATTCGAAATACCCGCTATAAAAATAATTCCATCTAAAGCTTGATAGATGGACTTATCTCCAAATATGCGGTTGCGGATTAGGAAACTTTCTAATCGATCACATTTTTGAAATATTTTGGATATCTTGAGTATCTTCAGGAAAGTTTTTTAAATTATCACAAGGCTACACAAGATTCTCCAAAATATTCACATCAAATCACAATCTTCCCAAATTTAAACACAAGATATGTTCAAAAATTTCAATTAACGCAACTGAATATCTCAATGTTGAAATGCAATATATATAGATATGAAAATTCAACCAACAATTTATGCAAAATAAGCAAGTGAATATCTCAAAGTTTCAAATTAGGAAAATACCTGAAATTACTTTCCGGTTTTGATTCGCACTGAAACTTGACGATCAAGCCTTGTACTTTGGACCGAACGGCTGGGAGAGATTCCTTGGATGGGGGGCTCGCACTTACGGGTGATGCTTGGGACTCCTCGGATGAACAACAGGGTCCGTCGGGGCTTGCTCTTCCAGTAGGTAAGCGAAACAGCAGCAACAAAGGACAAAGAGCTCTAATTTTTCCGAATAGCAGCAAGGGCAAGAACCAACGAAACAACTTGGCTAGCAGAAACTAAAGAGTAGTATGGATAGAGACCACCAAACAGTAAAAAACTGGACCTCCTATTGGCGACAAAGACAGCGCAAAAAAAAACAGCAGAATTTGTTCCCCAAATTTCTTGTTCGTTGCTTCAGCAGAAGAGAAACAACAAACACAACAGCAGCTCTGCTGTGGATGATGGACCCCGGCGCAGCAGCGATAGCTCCAGTGGGCCTCGAACAGCAAGTGGGTAACGCCAACAATCTGAACAAAACCGAATGGCCAGAGCAAAAGCCGAGCAGAACCCTCCTTATCTCTCTCTTCCCACGAGTGTTTCTGATTTTTTCCGATTTTTTTTTAGACTTTGCCGTGTAATTTCTTTTCACTTGGCCGTCTGCGAATCCCCCCTTGTGAATGCCCATAACATGTGTATATATAGGCATGAGATTAGGGTTTTTTTGCTCATCTATCTTTCCTATTTTAATTCAAAGAACATATTTCGAAATCTCCAATAATCTCCGATATTATCAAGTCAAAAGATTTGAACTGTGATAATATCCGGATTAATTGCTGCCAATATTTTGGATTAATCTTTTTCAATCGTCGCTGGTCGGATAAAATGCAAATTGAATCAAGTCCGTCCAACGTCGGTCCGATAAATGCAATGCAGAAAATTAGATATGCTATGCATGAAGCATTATTTTTTACGAGAACTAGTTCTCATTTTTATGCAAAATAATAATTAATTAAAAAATCAAAAAAATAAAATTTAGGTTTCAACAGCTGCCCCTCTT
>JANUWG010000031.1:0-20319 GCA_025175695.1 Eugenia klotzschiana
AAAACAAGAACTTCCATGCTCTTGCGCGCAAACACGTGCGCTTGGAGGTCATGATTCCTTCCTCTCAAATTATGTCTTTTACAAAATTACTATGAGGGAAATCCAAAGGGTGTCCTCAAAATTTGATACTGTTCAAAATCAGAGCTCTAATGTATAGAAATTGACTCCAGATGAGGCCATTTCTAGTCGACTCCGCGTATTTGAATATGTTCCTTGAAGTAGAATTGTAACCTGTTGGTTCATGCTTCCTGGAATATGAGTCCATTTTTGGGTTGCACTTGCGCAGCAAATCAAGTGTAAGGACACCGACAAGTATAAGAATCTTATCCCTCACTTGGTATGGTATGCCTTAAAATGGGGCAAGGTTCTCCCAACTTGCAAAGCCACTATCTGCGGTAAAACAACTTCTGTTCCTTCTTTTCCTCACAAAGCAATCAAATTCAATACAGAAAGAGAGGGATCATAGAAAGGTTCCTGCATCCTCTGCTGTCTGACTTAAATGGAGACACAGATGCTCTCCAGTCAATCAAAGGCCTATTCATCTTTTACCAGTGGATGGACACGAGCCCTCGCCCAGGGGCCGGCGGTCAACAGCCTCTTGCCGGCCCAAATCAAAAAAGAAATAAAAAAAAATTCAAAAAATCAAAAAATATTTGATATTATTAAAAAATTTGCCACGTCAACGCCAATCGATCAAGCTGAATTGACACGATTGCAAAAAATTTAAGACTGAATTAGCACAATTACAATAAATTTAGGACTTTTTTGATAATTTCCTCACAATTCTCCAATTTGAAAGGAATCCACAAAGGGTATATGTCTATTAAAGTGATGTAACTTCATTATTTATGATTTTTTTTGTCAGGAGAAGTACGAAACTTTCAAGGCGCATATAAATGGATACAGAATTAGGCACCATGGTGAATCAAGGGATGGGAGGCTGGATCATCCTTCTACCATTGAGGTACTTTTTTTTTTTCGAACATTACGAAATACTCCACCGAACATAGGAGTAGTAAATGTTTGCCCATATCTTTCAAACTGTTACACATTATACCCATGAAATTTCATTTTGTGATAACCCTCTAACCTTCTATATTTTCCATTGGCATGTGTAGTGTACGTGACTATTAAGAGGTAAATGTGTATTTTAATCTCATTTTTTTGGATATCACCTTTTTTTAAGCTTTTTATTTTTGTAAAAAAAAGAAAGTGGAGAAAAATAAATTTGACTAAATTTATTAAAAAGTATAATTGGTAGAAGTTGATGAAAATGTTTATAGAACTAGAAATATATTTTAAGAAAAAATCGAAATTATTCTGCAGGTGATCCGTGGAAATTCCTCAGACGAAGATGCTCAAGCTGACCAACAACAGATGCCTCTGCTCGTTTACGTCTCCAGGGAAAAAAGGCCTTCTCACTCTCATAACTTCAAAGCTGGAGCTCTCAATGTTCTGGTACGCTGCTCAAGTTTTCACATTTTCATTCAGGAGAGAACAACATGAATAAACACATATAAATTGTAAAAATCAATCACACTACTCGATGTCGCTCCTCCTTTCCAGCTTCGCGTGTCGGGGGCGATAAGCAACTCGCCGTACGTGTTGGTGCTGGACTGCGACATGTTCTGCAACGACCCCTCCTCGGCAAGGCGGGCAATGTGCTTCCACTTGGACCCGAAAATGTCTCCCTCGCTTTCATTCGTTCAATTTCCTCAGCTGTTCCATAATATCAGCGAGAACGACATCTACGATAATAAAATCAGATTCCCATTTGGGGTGAGAGAAAAAGACTGTAATCTTGGTCAAGTTTTTGATTATGCATTTACTGATTCCCTCAGCCTTATGGAGCAAATCGTACGTGTGAGATATTCTTGACAACATCCATTTTTAACTTTATAACTTTGGCGTTATTTCAGACATTATGGTATGGAATGGACGGGTTGCAAGGACCTTTATTGTCTGGTTCTGGCTTTTATGTTAAGAGAGAGTCCTTTTATAGCAAATCCATGCAAGAAGGTAAGTCAACACAGGCACATATTAAGAGAGAGGCCTTGTTCATCAAATCAAATGCAGTGTAATTAACTGCTTCTCTTGCTGATTGGAAAGGTATTACCACTAATCTCATGGACTTAAAAGCAATCTTTGGCCATTCCAACAAGTTTATCAAACATCTTCAGCGGGGCGACAAGCTTAACAAGGACATCCTCGGCGACCTGGGAGCAGTCTCCACAGAAACCGAACTTTTTGCTTCTTGTCGCTATGAAGATGGAACAAAATGGGGTCAAGAGGCAAGTACAATCAAAAGAAACATGACGAGGACGGCAACCCTCGTCATTTGCCGCGATTAGCGACTCCATTTCCGTTTAATTTAGCTCGTGGTCGCTCTTATTCAGGTCGGTTTCATGTACGGATCCGTGGCTGAAGACTTCTTCACCAGCTTCGCCTTGCACTGCAAGGGATGGAGATCGGTGTACTGCTTCCCGCCGCAGCCGCAATTCCTGGGGGCTTCCCCGACGAACTTGAACGACCTACTGGTTCAAGTGACGAGATGGAGTTCCGGGTTGGCTCAGGTCGGGTTCTCCAGATTTTCTCCTCTGATCTATGCGCCATGGAGGATGAGCATTCTACAGAGCATGTGTTATGCTGAGTTGGCATTTTTCCCACTCTATTGCTTGCCTCTCTGCTGCTTTGCCACCATTCCGCAGATATGCCTATTCAATGGCATCCCCATCTTCCCAGAGGTAAGCTATTCTCATTTATAAGTTTCTTCTTCTCCTTAATTGATCAAGTCTTTCCTAGAGTCAAATTCGAGTAACATATGGTCTTGAACATCAATGGTTTCGGCACGTCAGGTTTCGAGCTCATTATTCCTCGTGTATTGCTTTGTCTTCCTATCTTCACTTTCCAAGCATCTCCACGAGGTCGTCGAGAGCGGACACTCGGTCCGGACGTTCATAAACGAGCAACGGATATGGATGATCCACTCGGTGACCAGTTACTTGTACGGGAGCGTGGACGCGGTCCTGACGAAGACCGGCGTGAGGAGGCCGAGCTTCTTGCCAACTAATAAGGTCACCGACGACGAGCAATTGGAGAGGTACGAGAAGGGCGTGTTCGATTTCCGGACGTCGGTCGTGTTCTTGGCCCCGATGGTGGGTCTAGTAATGTTGAGCATGGCTTCCTTCGTCGGAGGAATCGCTAGGGTGCTCGTTTCGGGAGGTTGGGACAAACTGTTCGCCCAGATTGCTCTGTCGTTCTTCATCTTGGTGATGGGCTACCCGGTGATCGAAGGGATGGTAAGGACGGACACGGGACGAATTCCATTGTCAGCAGCTATATGGTCAGCTCTGCTTTCCTCGGCATTGTTGTTGGTGGGTTCAGCTCTTCTTGTGTACTGAGTGACGTACGGATGAAATAAAAGCTACTCTTGGTACGAGGGCTCGCAATTTGTGTTGCCGTGTCATAACGACGATTTTAACTCGAATTTATGGAGACCTCACAATATATTGATGTTGATTCATGCGAATTCCGTGTCATTATATAAAGTTAGGCGTGTCGGGTCGCATTGCGTTTCATTTGAGTTTTCACTATCTTTATCGTGCAAACAAGTTATTCCAACGTATCTGTTCTGATTTTTCTATTATGGATTAACTTAATGCTACAAATTTGCGCAATCTATGTGCAAATCTCTTTTTTTAGCATAGAGTGGTTGTGGGAAGCCTTCTCCACACCCAATCCATGATTTGTATTTCTTAATATTTTTAGGGGAACTAGAGAGATTCCAAGCCACTTATCAATAGATAAAATCGATAACTTTTTGGTGGAACAACAACCGCACAAATTGGAGATTACGTCAGAGAGAAAGCGTGGTCAGGATTTAATCAAAATCATATAAGCTGTAACAGTGGGACAATATGAAAAGTTCAGTGGTTGTCACTATGCAAATTATGAATTTAGTATCATAATGAGGATTGTAAATTAGCATTGTAATTAGAGTTCTAGGTTCCCTTTGTGTAAGTTCTAAGTAATGACCTACCTAAAGTACACAGCTCAAATTATACATGTAACTTTCTAAACTAGAACACTTGATCAATTGGTGGCACCATATCAACAAGTCGCATAATGTCAACGCGCAGCATGATAGGATAATATATTTCAATTAAAACATAGTTGTCTCTACAATAAAGAAAGTTTGAACCACAGACCCTTCTTTTTCTTGTAGTTAGTATACTTGAGAATTGTAAAAGTTAGATTTCACATTTTTAATTCTTTATAGTGCGCAAGAATCTTATGATGCTTTTGCTCATTATAAATGTTTGATAAAGAACAATTTTAGGGAAAATTACCCAAAAAAACCCTAAACCATGTCAATTCAGTCATAAATCTTTTATATTTATGTCAATTTAATCCATTTGACCGGTCGGCGCTGACGTCGCACCATCGGCACTGTCTTGGCAAATTTTTAATAATATTTTATTATTTTTTAATTTTTGAATAACTTCTTTCCTATCTTTTTTCATTTCATTTCTTTTTTTTTTTTGTTAGGGCTAACAGGAGGCCTCCGGCTGCAGCTGGTGAGGACTCGTGGCGCTCACTTAGATTTGGGCGAGGGCCCACAAGGGCAAAAGAATAGGAAATAGTGAAGAACAGAGCCGGCGAGGGCGTGACGGGAAAACTTGGCCATCTTGCCCCCTAGGCGAAGATTGTGGCCTCGGGAAGTTATGCATTTGGCATCTGTGGTTTGTAAGGGGTCTATCCTGATTTAGTGTGGTGGCAAATCAATATTTATCCGTTTCAAAGTGTCCATTACCCTCTACTAGAGGTGGCACTATATTACCGATGGGTCTCACATTGTCACCATTTGGTGGTGGTGCAACCGGCCTCGGGTTTGTAATGTTCGACACTAGTGTGTACCAATTTGTTGTTCCGACATTATTCCCGTTTGCTTCATCATGGGCCTAAGCGGTTTGATTGACAGTACTGTCGAGGGAGGTAACTTATTGTTATTCAAGGCTCCCGAAGTTTTCGGGATAAGATCAATATCCTAAGTACGTTTGATTCAAGGCTTCACGTGTCCTCTTTAGAAACTTCTCACTGTTGGGCCTTGAATGTTTGGTGACCGCTGTCGCGGTTGCCCTTCTATTAATGTTGGATTTGTGGCCCAGTTTGCTGACGATGCCCCATGGACTCTAAAAATCCAACATGGCCCCGGCAGGTCATTTCTTGGTGCCAACAGTGATCTAGTTAGCTCTACCATAAAAAAAAGTTAGAACCATTGGACTCGTATTTTAATTTTCTATAGTGCCTAAGAATCTTATGATGCTCTTACTCATTTTTAAATTTTGATAAAGAACAATTTTTTGTTGGGGTGCCCAAGACGCCATTTAACAAGAAGTCCTTTTTAATCAAGAATAAAATGTAGACCAAGACTTTTGAGCCGGCTAAAACTTTCATATATCATTAACTATCATGGTGTATACATCAAGATCTGAAACTTTGAAGGACATCCACATAATTATATATGACGTAGCATACTATATATACATATACATTCATTTTGCAGTCTAGATCATCGTTTGAAATTTAAAAACCATGACGCATCGTAATATTGATGGGATAAATGTAATCTTAGGAACTCTTACCTTGTCATATATGCTTTTTGAGAATGATAAGATCCCAATAAGGTTCCGTTTATTTCGCAGAAATGAACAATTTGAAAAATATATGCTATTCCATACATTGAAATCCACCATCCATCCATCATAAACCAAAAGTTTGTACAGAATAACTCCTACTTTTCGAGCTTCCATTGAAATTTTCACAATGTCTCAATATCGACACGCATGTTAATATATCAATTTGCCGAAACTTTTTTTTTATTAGAACTTGAGGGGAATTTGATAATTCTATGAGAAAGTAAAAAAAAAAAAGCTACTTTTTCAGATTTCATAATTTGCGGTAAGCAAATCAAATTATCATGAAATAACTATCGAGAGAAGCAAGAAAAATTATCCTAAAACAAGCAAATTTGCTCAAAAATTGGTCAAGGCCTTACTATTAATGATCTATAATTTATATGTATTATGGATTTTTCTGTAATTATGTATTTATATATTCTTACTGTAATTATGTACTCCTATAAGTACATATCATACAATCACAATTGAGGTTTAACCACCATGAACACTTTGTCATTTTCTTCTCTTTGACTCTAAACGTCAACACTTACCACATGAGATTAGACTGATAAATAAACATTAATAATTTGCTGAAAATGTAAGGCTTTTCTCCAATAATTTCACAATGTTTGAGGGACCTCCCTTTGACCCAATATAGCAGCGTCCATATTTTTATAAATTGCTTTTGAGGACACTCGGCATAGAAAAAAAAATTGCTATTTTTGTTTTTTGGCCGAGTGTGAAATGTCTCAAGTTGGTCCTTTGACTAATTTCCATGACTAATAACTTTTTAGTCCACTTTCACTGGCACGCAATTTTTGAAAGGGAAATGACCGGCACGCCACTTAGAAAGGGAAATGAATGGCGATGAGAGGCCACTTTGAAAGGTGGGGGTTTCCGAGGAGTACAAATGGAATAAATTTAACACAAATTATCTCACTTATTCCTAATTGAAAGGCCACAAGTGTCCTATCTTTCCTAATCCAGAATATAAGACGCAATCCATGTAAAGTCTTTTTTAAACTAAGAAAAAAAGACTAGCCATCAAAGTCGTAATGATCGGTATCTTTCTGTTCTTCTCTCTATCTCTTTGTTTGCCCAATATCGATCATGTCATTACCCATCAACACACAAACGCGCGCATCGAAATTATGTTTACGTTCCTTTAAATTCGTATGTTTGAATAAATGACGAATATATTTCAGGTTTTAATTGAACATAATTCGTCTCTTGCTTGGCTAAACTGATCCAAATCCTACGTTTGCAATTGCTTGCAGTTGTACATATCGTGGGGCTTCTTAAAGAAATCAAATGATGAAAATTTGAAAAAGAGCAAACCCAAAAAAAAAGTAAAATCAGAAATAGAAAAGTCATCGAAGTGGAAAAGCCAGAGAAAAAGGGCAGAGTCGGTAATATTCCCTGTTATTGCAAGGGAGATCCTATTTATACAGGGAGGGCCGTTTGGGTATGACGTCTTCAACCTCGTCCTTCCCCCGCAGAATTCACACCGCTCCATTTTCAGTGCACTGCGATGAACCCTTCAAGATTCCGCCATTAACACTGCAGCACTCGAAACCGGAGTTCCCGAGAGTGATCCACCGGCAGCGTCTCCTTTGGCCTAGAGCAGAAGATACGGCCCGCACAAGGCTCCGCCAAGTTTCCTCCCGGTGATCCAGGTCTCTCTCTCTCTCTCTCTTTCTGTATTTTCTTGCCGTCTTCAAATTTTCCGGGAAGTACATAGAAGAACTGAAAGAGTTACAGAGCATGAGTATTTTCTTGAATATTTTCTTGTGGACAATAGCCCATCGTTGAAATTACCCTAGAAAAAACCTCCCCTCTTGATTATCTTTCTTGTTGTGTCCTGCTAATACGCCTGCGAGGTTCCAGTGACAGACCGATCCATTTCTCGATCTTCGGATCGCATGATAATGCAGGAACCTCATCGCTTACTTTGACAGTTGGTAATAGATGCAAAACGTTCGTAATAAAGCATGGATATCGGATCTTGAATGGACGATTCTAAACTCTTTCTTGTTCTCATCTTTCTAGATTATATTTCCATGTGTATTCTTTTCTTCTTTTTTCCCCCTCTCTCTCGAAGAAAATACGGTAAGGTGGGTGTGCAAATTCAAGGCTAATAATAAGGATAATATGAATAGTAATCATCATCGTCATCATAGAGAAGGCCATTTCGGCTTATGTGCCGTGTGTTTTTGGGGAAGTATGGCGTATTTTTGAGTGATTATTTTAGATTAAAAGAAAAATGCCACGTTGTCATTTACTTGCAAAGTCAACCATACCGCACATCATCGACAATTGGACCAATAGGGGTGCACGCGCTTCTGTTTGACCCTTTCGGAAGAAAAAGCGTGTGAAATCGACCGTCCATCAAGGGATAGAAGCCATCGGTCACACGTTAATTCCTTTGGTTTGGTTAATTCCATTAAAAACCTCAAGCCGATTTCCATGATGAATTTACCCCCAACCTAATAAAATATCTCAAGTTGGTACTCACGAAAAAAATCCAAATTGATAGTCCTGGCATAAATCTATTAGTAGTTTGGGATCTGATGTGGAGGATAGATTTGAATCAGGATATCGATTTGAAATTTTTTCGTGATTGGCATAAATGTGCCATGAGGTAGCGATATGAGAATCTTAGTTTGGGGTAAGTGCAAAATGGAGCGCCATTAGTAATATTAATCCTCAAGTTAGGATGAGTATTTTCTTTTGCTTTTCTTTTTGGCACTAAAATGTAAATTTGACTTTCCAAAAAACATTCGTCGTGTAAAGAAATAACCAGCACTAAACCAATTAAAATAAACCAAAGAGTTTCATATTCCTTCTGTTTTTTTGGTGGATTTCTTAGTTTGGGATAAATACGTAATGGGTACCATTAGTGGCATTAATCCTTGAGTGTTTTTTTTTCTTCTATTCTTTTTTGGCAATAAAAATACTCATCGTTAAAGAAATAATCAGCACGAAAACACTTAAAATAGACCAAAGGGGTTTCATATTCCTTCTCTCTTTTGGTGGATTTCTTAGTTTGGGATAAGTACGAAATGGGGTACCATTAGTGGCATTAATCCTTAAGTTATGTTTGATCGTCTGGATTTCTAGTCATAATAGGATAAGATAAGAAATCCAAAGATTTTGTCATATCCTATTTACTGTTTGGTGAACTACGGATTTAAAGTCGGATAAGTAGAGGTAAGGCGCGACTAAGATCGAATCTATTTTGCTGAAACATGGGGACGTTTTAAAAATTAGTCAATGGTAAGTTCTGATGAGTGAGTTATTATTGAGTAAAGGTTTGTGTCATTTGAATTCGGGCACAACATCGACGGAACTGACCCCATAGAAATCTTTTGAGAATGACTCCTTGGCCTTACCAGTTGTCTTATCGTGTGAGTAAGTAAGTGCTAATCAATCTAATTATTCGGTCCTTTTTCGCAAATTGAAAATGCACTCATGCAGCTCGTCTAAGAGAGTCCTTTCAAATGTCGAGACCCCTTTTAAAAATCGCTGATCATCTCGAGTTCTTCATAGCATGAAAGGTTCAAGCAGTTAAAAAAAAAAGGATGTGGTCTCATATCATACCAAACAATTGATTAAAGAACAAGGTCGTGAAGATGCATCGAATAGGCGGCCACAGTCGATAGTCGCCATTGCCAGAGAGGCGGCCTCCCACTAGAGAGGCAACCCAATGGGGAGGGGAGGCGGTGGTTGCGAGAAAAATCCGATTCTCTTCGTGTCTGTTTTCTTTAGAAATCTTATCCTAGTTCACCCCACTCCCTCTCATGAAATTTTTTTATCTGGGCTATATCCCCATGTAACTCCCCTTTATCCTATCATGGACAATTGTCAAACACAGGATATGATAAAATATATCCTATCATGCTTTATATCCTGGCAACCAAACGCAACCTGAGTATTTTCTTATTCTTTTCTTTTCGGCACTACAATGTAGATTTGACTTTCCTAAAAGTAATCGTGGTGTTAAGAAATAATCAGCACATAATCACTTAAAATAGACCGAAGGGTTTCATATTCCTTCTCCTTTTGGGTGGAATCAATCGACCTTCTTCGTCCAAAATTAATTTTTTTTGGGGATTTGTCACCTTTATTTCGATGGTTCGGAGTTGGTGGACTATACACGGAGGGACCTTGGCTGTCGATGCCACGTTTGGCTACGCCAAGCAGATTTCTTGACACGTCTGCACGAAAATTACCATCGTAAGTTGTGATTAGTAGTAATTCATATCCGCCGTGGTCCAAATGTGCGAATTTTAGATATTAAAAATTTGATCTTTAATCCTTCTTTTTAAAGCAATCTTAGCCTTAACACCTTAAATGCTAGGGGTGATTGATTCCCGGTCCTATCCGATTCCCCTCAAAAACCGAGAACCGGACTGATGTTCTCGGTTCCTAATTTGTCTGAATCGAAAACCGGACCTTCGGTCCTATCTGATTCTCGGGCGATTTCATTAGACCAGTAACATGATTAAAAATAATATTTTGACAATATTTCAATGCTTTTAAAACATAAAATATTTTTTTCAAAAGCAATAAAATCGGAGCATAAACGAAGAGACACGGAAAGAAGGTTGTGAAGTAAAAAATTACGAAGTGAACCTTAAACAAGTGAACCGTAAATATTATTGTTATTTTAAAAAAAAAGTTAAAAAAATAGATTGATTCGATCCGGGCGATCCGATCCGATCCGATCCGATCCGATCCGATCCTATATCCTTGGAATTGGAACCGGATTGATCGGGTAAATTTGCTCACCCCTGTTAAATGCCATTGCGTAGGACTGGGTTTTTTACCCTTCATAAAAACTCGAGATCACATCAGATTTGGGTGCGGGCTTGCGCGCTTAGGACACGGAATCCCGTCTGCTAATCATCGGCTTCTGCAGGAGACTCGACTGTGTTAGAGAGAGAATTAGCGACGGCGAACGGCGGAGAGGAATGGCGGCCACCGGGACGAACGCGAGCTCGTGTCCCGCAGCGATGAAGGCGACCTCGAACGGGGTGTTCCAAGGCGACAACCCCCTGGACTACGCGCTCCCGCTCGCGATACTGCAGATATGCCTCGTCGTTCTGGTCACTCGCCTCCTGGCTTTCCTTCTCAGGCCGCTCAGGCAACCTCGCGTCATTGCTGAGATTGTGGTATGTGGTTTCGCTCTGTACAGTGGACTCTTCTTCCTCTGTTCTGTTTTTTTCCCCTTCCTCTGTTTTCATTTCCGAGATTTTCTCCATGAAGGGCACTGCACTTGTTGAAAAAGACGAAAACTTTGGCTTGTTTTGCTTCGGAAGTACAGGGTGAGAGTTGATTCTGTTTGCTTTAACGAACGTGGTTGCAGTTTATTAACGGCTTTAAATTATGTTGATCTGGTGAGAATTTGGTGGAGAAATCTGTTCATTTTAAAGAAATTAGCGCTGGATTAATTTGATACGAACCTCGGAAGGATGCCAGTAGTGTTGAAGCAGTGGCGTCAATTAAGGCGTCTGGTTCTGGTATGGTACTGATAAAGAGCACTGGTTAGATCTTGTTAGGGACTTGTTTTGACCCTAGATATGGAAAATGTTATGAATACTGCGAAGTGCTATGCTTTGGTAATTTTCCCAAGAGATTTTAAGGTGAAGAAGTATGGGGTTGTTATTGATGGGAGTCATGACATTTGTTTCTAGTAATCGAAGGGACTGAACAAGTAATGTCGTTTTCGCATCTTGATGTGCTTTATGGTAGGGAGGGATACTGCTTGGTCCATCGGCGCTGGGTCGGAATCACCATTATCTACAGAGGATTTTCCCATCGAGAAGTCTCACGGTGTTGGACACTCTGGCCAACCTGGGCCTCCTCTTCTTCCTCTTCCTCGTGGGCCTCGAGCTTGACCCGAAGTCTCTCCGCCAGACGGGCAAGAAAGCCCTGAGCATCGCGGCAGCCGGGATTAGCCTCCCGTTCGCTTTGGGAATTGGCACATCTTTCGTCCTCAAAGGGACGATTTCCAAAGGGGTGGACGGACCGCCGTTCCTTGTGTTCATGGGGGTCGCACTTTCCATCACCGCATTCCCGGTTCTGGCGCGAATCCTGGCCGAGCTCAAGCTTCTGACAACTGATGTTGGCCGGATGGCCATGTCGGCCGCAGCTGTAAATGATGTAGCTGCGTGGGTTCTACTTGCCCTGGCGATTGCCCTTTCGGGAACCGGCCGTTCTCCTCTTGTTTCTCTATGGGTCTTCTTGTGTGGCATCGCTTTTGTCGTCGGCTGCACATTCTTCGTCCCGCCTATTTTCAGGTGGATGGCGAAGCGATGCCCTGAGGGTGAGCCAGTCGATGAAATGTACGTATGTGCTACCTTGGCAGGCGTTTTAGCAGCAGGTTTCGTGACTGATACTATTGGGATTCACGCCCTTTTTGGCGCTTTCGTGATCGGGGTTCTTGTACCGAAAGAGGGGCCATTTGCTGTAGCACTCGTTGAGAAAGTTGAGGATCTCATTTCAGGTTTGTTCCTTCCACTCTACTTTGTATCGAGTGGTCTGAAGACGAACGTAGCGACAATCCGGGGCGCTCAGTCCTGGGGCCTCCTTGTTTTGGTTATATGCACGGCCTGTTTCGGGAAGATTGTCGGCACATTGGCCGCGACCCTTTCGTTCAAAGTCCCCTTTAAGGAGGCTCTCGCATTGGGGTTCCTGATGAACACTAAAGGGTTAGTGGAGCTCATCGTCCTCAATATTGGGAAAGACAGGAAGGTAAGATCAATTTTTCTTTTTGTTTGACCTTATTCTGTATTTAGACTGGGTTAAAGCCGTTCTTTTGATTGTTCTGCTGTTACAAAATCGACACGGCAGGTATTGAATGATCAAACATTTGCCATCATGGTCCTGATGGCCGTGTTCACGACCTTCATCACGACGCCCCTAGTTTTGGCGGTATACAAGCCTGCTCAGATGAGAAGCAAAGGCACTTACAAGCACAAAACGATCGAGAGGAAAAATCCCGAGACGCAGCTCCGTATCTTCGCCTGCTTCCACAGCATCAGGAATATTCCTACATTTGTCAACCTCATCGAGGCCTCACGAGGCACGGAGAAGAGGGAAGGGCTCTGCGTCTACGCCATGCACCTCATGGAGCTCTCCGAGAGGTCGTCTGCGATTCTCATGGTCCACAAGGCACGGAAGAACGGTCTTCCCTTCTGGAACAAGGGGCAAGACCCTGATAACCAGATCGTCGTGGCTTTCGAGGCATTCCGGCAGCTCAGCCATGTGTCGATCCGCCCAATGACGGCAATTTCCGCAATGTCCACCATGCACGAGGATATCTGTGCCAGTGCTGAAAGGAAAAGGGCCGCCATTATAATTATGCCGTTCCACAAGCACCAGAGGCTTGACGGGGTGATGGAGACGACACGGAACGACTTTCGGTGCGTCAACAGGAGGGTTCTCGAGCATGCTCCATGTTCAGTCGGGATCTTGGTGGACCGTGGGCTCGGAGGAGGCTCCCATGTGCCAGCAAGCAACGTTTCCTCAGCCATCACTGTCCTGTTCTTTGGGGGCCCAGATGATCGTGAAGCTCTGGCTTATGGCAGACGCATGGCGGAGCATCCTGGGATTAGTCTATCGGTGGTCCGGTTCATAGTGAGCCCTGAGATTGCTGGGGAAATTGTTGGAGTTGACATCCAAGACGATGCTTCTTTCCACACTGTGTCAATCCCAGGTGACAAGATGTTCCTCTCTGAATTTAAGAATACGGTTGCCGATTCTAGCAAATATGAAGAGAGACGAGTAAAAACCCCCAGAGAAGTTATCGACGCGATCAAGGAATTTAGCCGTTGCAATCTGTTTTTGGTTGGCCGGAGGCCAGAGGGCCAGATAGCTGCGGCGATGAACACAAAGAGCGACACCCCAGAGCTGGGTCCAGTCGGTAGCTTACTGTCTTCATCGGAGTTCTCTACTTCGGCTTCGGTCTTGGTGGTTCAGCAATATGCAGGCCGAATTTCTCTCGACTCGGAGTCATTGGGAAAGGTCAAATCAGTACCGGACGAAGAGTCGGAAGCAAATCGATTCGGTTAAGCTGTCCAGAAACTGGGTTTGAAACGCAATGTAAACGGGTAATAAGAGAACATGATGAAAAAATTGGGTAGAAAATTCGAACTGATCGGTTTCATTCTATATGTCTCCTGGTGGTCAATTACCTTTATGATTGCTGAGGTATGCTGGAGGATCGAAATTCTTGCACCCTGTGAACTATGATTGCCAAACTTGTGAAGCTTTCTAGTAAGCTTATGGCTTTTCTTCAACATCAAGACAGACTCTTTTCTCATTTAGAGGCCAATCAGCCAAGAGAACTCTACTGCACCGTTGAATCACGTAAATTCACATATATTTATTCCTTGCTTTATTGTCTATTTCATGTCACGATAATTACTAATTCGCCTGCGGTACTTGTTAGCATTTGCACCAATAATTGGCTGAAGGGATGAAAAGAACATATTGAAGTAAAGAGAACTTCATGAACAAATTGATTCTGCATTATCATAATAAACCGATGTCACGCTGGCTATGGCATTTTATTCAACTGTTGACGAAATATGTCATGAAGAAACTGAAAGTAAAACTAGGTAAAGTTGGATTTGTCATAACGACGTTAGCAGTAGAAAGTCAGCTTCAACTCTCTCTTTTTCTCCTTTAGCTCCACAAAAAACAGTTGACTTCTAGGAATGGGATGATAACTTAGGATGTAGAGCTTTTATTAAAGAAATGCGTACAACTTTGCTTTCACTTGTCCCTTGAGTAGCTTCTTTGGGGTGCAACTCATTGGAAAGACAATTGGCCACCTGCAATGGTGCAAATGCTTGTTGGGACATCAATCAACCTTAAAGAAAACCCTTAAATTATATGGCATTTTTTTTTATTATCAAAATAATATTTCATTTACTTTCTCAAAATACAACAAGGAAATATCCTAATTCAACTACAAACTAAGACAATAGGAATGCGGCCCTACTGGTAAAGGGATTGAGGGATTTGACTCCCGCGCTCTGCAAAAAGGCAGAGCAAAAGTTAGACAGATTATAGTTAAAAATAGTATAGAAAAAAAAATTACAAATCAAGACAAATCTCAAACAACTTCAAAATAATTATATGTGATTTCAATAAGGTTTAATATCATGAAAAATTCCAAACTAGTACACAAGTGACAAAATTTATCCCAAATTGATATATCTGTGACAAATTTTACTCTCTTTTAATTTTCATTAAATCTAACCATCAAATCGTTGAGTTGGATAACACGTAGCAACAATAGGTGTACTAGTTTGAGGTTTTTACATTTGTTTATTACAAGTGTACTAGTTTGAAATTTTCGTGGTATTAACCCAATTGAACCGAGGGTAAATTTGTCACAGATGTACCAATTTAAGATTTTTCGTGATAAAAAAATTAACTTAGGGTAAAGTTGTCACAAATGTACTAGTTTAGGGATTTTTGTGGTAAAAAATAAGTTTGTGGTAAATTTATTGTAGGTGTACCAATTTGGGGTTTTTTCATGAGCAAAAAAAAAAGAGTTTAGGGTAAATTTGTCACATGTGTATCGGTTTAGATTTTTTCGTGATATTAACCTTTTCATTAAATGGTTTTTGCTCTTTTTAAATGTTGGGCCCACTTGGGCCTAGAATTTATTCGGTTCACTGAATTGGTTCTTCCCTTGACGATTGTTGGGCTTGCGTTTATCAGCTCAGATCATCGGCCATGCCACGTATGGTCAAATGATATGGCAAGCTTCACATTGCATTAGGGCCATCCATGGATTCCCTAGCGATAAAAAGGCCCAGTTCCCTGTGAGATTAAAAAAAGAAAAACCTCTCCATTTAGATTCAGTTGTGATTTTATTCTGAACTTTTTTTGTCACAAAAAAGAAAAATCCTAAACTTTAGGTTCAATCTCAATTCTACACTGAATTTTTTTTTGTTAAAAAAATCTCAAACTTTAGGTTTAGTCCCAAAACTGTTCCGAACATCCTTTTTCCTAAAAAATATTCAACAATTTTAGCTACAGTTCCAAATCTACTTCAAATTTTTTGTCTAAAAAAACACCACCTTTGAGTTTAATCTCAAATCTGTTCCTCTTAATCCTTTGCCATTAGCTGAATCACATGGCTTTTCCATGTCGGTATTGTCAAAATGAGATCATTCGTTGATGTGGAAACTAGGGATGACTCATGGCGATGTTGATGTTGGGACGGAGGGTTAATGGGGCGGAATTGAGGCTAGAGTTTAAAGTTGATTGTTTGTTTTTTATAAAAAAAAAAGTCGGGGGTCTTAAAGTTAGAATTTTTAAGAAAGAAATAGGGCAGATTTGGATTGGACTTAAAGTTAGAATTTTACAAAAAAAAAACGTTTTTTGGGAATAATTGAAACTGAATTTAAAGTCAAGAGTATTTTAGGAGATTAGGCCGTGATAAAACGATGCACTCCCTCACGCACACGTCCCGATCCCCAACCCCCTCTGAGAAGGTGGGGAATCAAGTTCCCTACCTCCCCCTTCTTAAGAGAGAATGGTGACCACTGGGGCAATCCCTGGTGGTTGCTCTTATTTCTAGATAGTAGATGAAAGATTTAGAAATTTGAGTTCTGAGGTGGACCTTTGCTATATAACTAATAATTAAAATGTTATATAAATATCTGATCGAGGATTAAATAGGAAAAATTATCCAAAAAGTCATAAACCTATAGCACTTTTGCCAGTTTAGTCCTAAACTCATTAATTTTCATCGAGTCCTAAACTTTTTCACATTTTACTAATTGAGTCCATTCATATAATTTTGGTCTGTAATCACTGACATGGACGCTGACTGTTGTACATGGCACGATCGATGTTGATGTGAATAATTTTTAGTAATATTTTAATATTTTTTGAATATCATTTATTTATTTTTACTCTTCTTTTTCCTTTTTTTTTCCGTTCAAAGGGCCTGCAACCTCCATCATGCTCGTCATGGCCCCTCACTAGTTGCGGGCCTTGCCGGCCCTCCTTGCGGCTAACGAGGGCCGCCTCACCAGATCTGCCGTCGTCGCCCTCAGTGAGGGGCCACGACCCCTCCTATGCAGCTAGTGAGGGCTTCACGTCCCTCTCCCAGGGGTAGGCAAGGGTTGCAATCCTCAACCACTAGCTAGCCCTATGATCCAAAAAGGAAAAAAATAAAAAGAAAATTTAAAAAAATATGAACACTAAAATAATATTAAAAATTATCCACGTTATCATTAGCCATGTCATGTAGGACAGCCGTCGTCCACATCAGAGATTTCCAGCCAAAATTGACCCAATATACTCAATTGGTAAAAGATGAAAATGTTTAGAACTCAATTAATAAAATTAAAAAAATTTGAATTGAATTGATAAAAGTGCAAAAGGTTTAATAATTTTTGGACAATTTTCCCATCAATTGTAGGTAGTATTTTCCACATGGCATTCAAATATCAGTAAAAAAGAATGCCATAAAATTATATCAGTAGATTGTTTTGCATTTAAAAAATATCGGACTCTACATAAATTTCACTCATGCAAGTGTCAAATTACCAATGCAGCTGAAGGCCTAAATTTTTTCACTTAAGGCTATGTTTGCTTCGTAAAAAATGAATGATTTGAAAAACTTTTTCCAAGAACTGATTGCTTATATTGCTTACAAAAATAAATGAACGAATTTTTTTCATCGTTCACTAAAATATTTAGACATTATTTGTTGCTAACAATAAAAAAAATTAATTGGCTGATTGTTTCAAGCGATAAGAGTGATATTATTAGAAAAATATTTTTCAAAGGGATTATTTCTCGTAAAACAAACTGAGCCTAAGGCATATTGAAAAATAAAATCTCATCAAAATCATTAAAAAAATGGATAGCTTTTGGTGGTACGGACATTGACATTTTAATTTTCCTAAAACATTTAATTGAGTGATTCAAGGCGAATAGATTTGAAATTGAAAAAATGAAGGTTAAGGGTAAAACCGTAACTTCAACTTTCAAATGCACAAATATAGAGATATTATTGACTATCGAAATATAATTGAAGACAGATTGCAGGATATAACAAAAATAAATCTTTTAGTGTATGTGTTGACCTCCAATATAGCCAGCCCCTAGACAACATGTACATAAGAATGATTTTTTATGATGAAACGAAGGGGCCGTATGGGCAGGCAATACAGAAATACAAATATTTCACAAACTCGTTTGGCAAGTAGTTTGCTTTTTCGAAAGGGAGGGAGGACTAGGGTTGCTCAATCCGAATAAATGGAACAAAGTATTGTTAAGCCGCATGCTTTGGAATCTCATCAATTATCCATCATCTTCCCTATGGAATTAATTGGGTTCACAGGGTACTAAATGCATTTGCACTCCACTTATGTAGCCCGGCATTGCGGACGGCACGGCCTAGAGTTGGCGAGGTCTTCTTGAGTTGATACCTGCTCTAACTTCGGTCATATCTAGCTCTAGGCACCGTTGTAAAGAGATTTATGACGAACTTAGACAAGTGGGCCAATTGTGGAGTGGCATAACCTAATTTGGACCGATTGTATCAGCAACCATAATTTTATCGGTTGGCTTCTTTCTAGAGATGGCTTCCAACACTGGAGATTGTGTCACGATGGATATCTTGAGTCGATATCCGGCTTAATTTCTATATGACCTATTTAGAAAACTAAGCACGTTTATTCCTCAGGTGCAATTGGATTGGAAGTATGTAGTGTAGTATCTTGGCACAACATGGGATTCGATATTCTATATGAGGATGCGATGATGAACTTAAATGGATGATCACGCCACTAGGGGTAAAGACTTGGCGGCAAGGCTCCTCAAGGTATCATTGTTAGCTACTAACATATTACATTTGGACGAAGTGCAACCATAAACGTTCCAAAACATGTCAAATGATAACCACATTATTTCGGCCAAAGTGCGTGAAATTGTTAGAGGTAGAGCTTCACTCCACAAAAACATCAGACCTTCCCGGTCTAATGTTATATTGGCTACTTCCTATCTCCATCTTCTGGCATTATTAGCTCTATTGGTAATATTGGGGATGCCTCTAAACTTTTGTATTTTTTTTTATAACTGATATTTACATTTTATAAGTAAATAAAAAGCGGGGGCATGCATGCTCAATTCGAATCTCACATGATATTGTCAACATGGGGCTACCCCACTTTTGTTTGTTCACTAGCATTACCTAAGAAGAGAAAGATATCGCAGTTTACTTTCACTTCACTGTATTGAAATCAGCATGACCTATGCGGGACGCTTTCACAAATACTCCTAACTCATCACTTTTCATGAAATAACATCAGCTTAATCAATCACCATGCAATTAATTAACAATTCATCGACGATCGTCGCGCCACCTTAGTTTGTATTTTCTCTCCTTTTCTCGTGTTTTTTTATGCTTCAATAACAATTATGTATGCATTTACATGTCAAAATTTTATGTTATCGAAAATAATTTCCGGGTGTTAGGAGTTGAGAAAAAGTTGAAATGCATATGTAGCACGATTTGGATTATGTAAATGGTAAAAAACTGGAAGCATATCCAAACACGCCATCACTCGCTTTAATGACCGGCTCCTGCACTTTAGTTGCAACGAGAACTAACTAAACTCCGGATTAATTTAACAATCGAGAAACTAATCCATGTTTAGAGATTGAGTGCATGACATAAACACATAAACAATTTTATAGTTTGAGCATATATGCGACGTTTGCCTCGTACCTGATCTGGTCTTCCAAGCTAGCGAGATGCTTCACACGCCGAGGTTTGTTCACCTAAAGTGGATTTTTTTTTTCTCTTTTGTTTCACATCATAAAAAAAATTATACGTCTTTCCATTGATACATGTTGTTATTACCCTAGTACAACAAATCTATAATCTAAGTTACAGTTAATGCATCAAGTGCTAAGCGTAAGCCTCTTGTTTAATGATGTCTTTCTTTCGGTTGGGTTGTCTATCATCATTTGCTACTTTGTTTGGGGAGAGAGAGACATACTCGAGTACCATAATCATGGTAATGAAATAGATACTTAATCGGAAAGATCGGTTGTATAACTAATGTATCATGCTTGACTATGTACTTGGCATTTTTTTGAATTACTTTTCTTCGATTTACTTTCCTATATGGCTTGCAGACCCTCCCCCTCGCCACAATAAAGAAAAATTAAAGGGAAATAAAAACAAAATAATTTAAAAATTTCTTTAAAAACTTTCAAAAATTGTCCATACTGGACAGTGCCACGTAGGATGATTGGAGTACACATCAATGATTCCTATCAAAATTGGTCAGATGGATTATATTGGCAAATTGCTAAAAGGTTTAAGATTAAACTGGTCAAATTAAAAGGTTTAAAATTGAATTGACACAAATTCAATATATATATGATTTTTTTGATAACCAAGTATATAAGGCACTACACCCACTCGTGGACAGCGGCCCAATTGGTTAGGGTAAATGCGAAACTGTGTGGGTAGATGCACGGTCACAGGTTCGATTCCCCTTCTGGGCATCTGCGATTTAAGTGGGGGGTCATGGCGGTGTGTTGCTGTGCTAGCCCTTTCGGAAGATTAGTCGAAGTGCGCTGTGTGAAT
>JANUWG010000032.1:0-20259 GCA_025175695.1 Eugenia klotzschiana
ACGGAAGATCTCCGTTGAGACCGCAAGTTAATAGAAGTGAGTAAAGTGCTCCGATTGCCACTTTCACAACTGATGAACCTCTCTGTGTTCCAAGCCTTACCTGCACATGAATTGCAGTGTTGATGTCTAATTTCATTTCACGAAAACTCACACCACAAGGGACAGCTGAGTCACCAGAGGGGATATTTTCCCGACTTCGATATCTTCTTCCACCTGAAAGATGAAATGACCGCGATTGACACTTAATTAGTGATCCCAAGAATGTCAACAAATTCTGGCTCAATTAGAAAGTACCTGATGAAAGTGACTGCAGAAGAGGATTAAAGAGGTTGTGAAGCCAACAAGGAGAGATGCGCACAGAACAGTTCCAGTTAAGGGAAGATAGCTCATGCCACTGTCAAATGAAAACATATAAGTTACACTTGACACGATAGGGTTTCCAAAGATAGAGTATTCCGCTTGGTAAGTCATCCTCTTCTTCCTTAATTCATACCCTTGATAGATATTCAATAATCATTGTGATTGAGAATCTTCAAGAACGAATCTAGTTTGATTTGTTAGTCATCGTGATAATATAATTTCTCATGTATATTATTAAGAAATTATTTACATCGGAGAGTACTCTCTCAGAACTTGAGCTTTACAACAGCGTTTGAGCTCCTTAAGACATATCTGAGCCTTGTCTACCAGAGTAAATCCTATGTAACTATTCCTTAACAATTGAATGCACATAAGGACAATCTGCAAATCAAATATTTCAATGTATTAAATCAGATATTAGAGAATATTGATTGTTTTGTCAACTTTAAAATCAATTAGGGGTTTTCCTCAACAAAAGTGAGGAAATATTTTCTCGTCATTGTCCTCCCTCACATTATGCACATGTGATTCAGCCTTTCCTCCATCAAACTTTTCCTCTTATTCAGCTTCTGGAACCTCCTCAGCCATGGAGGGCTCCCCTATCTTTTCTTTTCCCTTCCTTGAGAGCTATCTTAACAACGTTAGTAGTATCGCCATCAGCATTAACACTTTTACTCAGTTCCCTAGCAGCCTTTATCACATTTTTAGTCATTTTGAGGCAAATTCTTGCACTTCTCCTTCATTTATAAAACCAGTATCCCTGATCAAGAGCTTAATAGTTTCTTCACTACCACCTTCCAACCTTACGCTGCGAATGACCCTTCCAACGACCTACTAGTATTATTCTTCTATTCAAAAGAAAAGGAGCTTTCTCAACAGGTGTAGGTTTTACCATATTCTCCAGAGGCTCAATCTCCTGTTCCATACTTCTCGTTCGAACGGGAGATGTGGTTGCAGCAGTCTCAATATGAGTGTTGCTAGATTACTTAGCTCTTTGTTCTTCGTGGCCTTCTTTTGAGGATCCTAAGAGATCGTAGTGAGTTGGAGTATCCATAGGAGCCCTAGGTCCATGGACTTGCAGATGACTCGAGCGACAAGTACCAGAGGTTGATTTCTTCTCGGTTGAAGAGTTTTTGGGTGCCACTGATGATTTTGGAGAAAATTTTGAGTGATTTTCGAAAGTGGAGGGTTTCTAGTTTGAATCGCGGAGAGAAGTTTGAGAGATTCTAAGCTTTGACGAGAAAGATTCAAACTTGCTTGAAGGGTTAGGAATGACGAGATGGTTCAGTGTTTTCCTTTTGTCCTAACTACTTTTGGAAACCTCCCTTTACGGTTGGAAAGATTTAAAATCTAATTTATTAGGGATTTGATTGAAATATCTAATATAGTAATTTTGGAAAGACAATATTCAATCAATTCAATCAAATAAATTAATGTGATCGCACCAAATAGAATATTTTTCAGTATATAAAAGGATGAAAAAGGTGCGTACCTTATTTCTTAATAAAAATAACTATTAATGCACAAAAAATTTGACTTTCGAATCCCTATGAACATATACTCTCAGAAACAGATGACCTCTTCAGACTTTGCATTAATCCAGATGTTTTGTTTCACAGGTTGGAGCTCCTCAGATGTTGTACTTTTCTCAAAAGCAATTCAACTTGTCTTGTTAGCAGTTTAAATAGGTATAATAGTAATACCCAATTCTTGTCTAATATATTCAAATGAGCTCTTTTTTAAAGGTTTTATAAATATGACGGCCAATTGGTGTTTTGAAGCAACAAATTGAATATTAATATCACCATTGTGCACATGATTGAGAATAAAAGGATGCATAATTTTAATATGCTTAATTTGAGAATGGAGAATAAGATTTAATCTAAATTGATTCATGATATAGGCTAGATAACAATGATGTCTACATTGATCATTTATGTATTTAAATAATTTTAAATTTCAATAAAAAGACCCAAAAAAATCATATGCTTGTCATTCATTTGGTAAATGCATGCTTACAGTTATTTAGTTAATTCGTATCACATATAGTATACATGTTAGGTTGATATAATTTGCATAACATATAGTTTGCATGCTAGGTTCATTTAATAAGAATTGCATGTCATTAATTAGTTAAATTTGTATGTTACATAAAATGCATAGTTGATTTAATTAACTCGTATGTCTTATAGTTTGCATGTTAGGTTTATTAAATTAAAATTGCATGTCATTAGGATTAAATTGCATAATTAAATAGTTGCATGTTATGTTAGCCTAGTTAACGCATTAGATTAGTTTGCATCTGTACTGTCATTACAATTAGGGCTCATAATGGCATTACATTTCTTATAGCATAGTCATCTACATTAAAAGTGAAAACCCCAAAAAATAATCGTTTCATTTCTTTCCCGCACTTTATTTGTCTTGATTTATTGAGTACTAATTTCATTGAATGCGGACATGCGTGATCACCTTTTGCATGTTAGCCCGCATGATCCCCCTTTGCATATTATTACTTAGGTTAAAATAAATCCAAGCTACCTATATAAATATTTTATAATATTAAATGAAAAATGTACCGAAATGGCACTAGAGTAATCTAGCGTAACTAAATCTCCAAATCCATTTAATCTCCGGTTCATAGGAGTGAAGTAATTCTCCCGATATTTTACTTAGATATCTAATCAACCTACCAAGAACTGATTAGGTACAACTCCAAACGAAAATCTTTTGCATGTTAAACATTTAAATATTAAATTGCGAATTGGTATGAGCTTGGAGAAACTCAAGTTAGGCTTTAACTTATTAATCTATTAACCAAACCAAACCCTAGGTGGTTCACCTGAGGTTAGGACATGATATACTGGAAATTTCCTCTTGTTCACACTAAGTATATGGGTATATTTGTTTTTCTGCTTGAAATGAGATATTCTTTTTGCTTGAAATTAGATAGATCTTTCCATAATAATGAGCAAATTATTCAAATATTTTCAAAGGAAAAATAAAGAAAAAGCGAGGATAAAGATATTAGAACATATACCCACCCATCGGTGGCCCAATTGATAGGATGGACTTGGGACTGTGCGTTCACGAGCGTTAGGTCTTGGATTCAAGCCCCCTGTTGGACATCGGTGATTTAAGTGGAGGGTCGTAGCGGTGGGTTGCTGCGCTAATCCTTCCCGAGGATTAGTCGAGGTGCACGTAGTGTAAGCTAGTTAGCCCGGATACCTCGGTCATAAAAAAAAAAATAGATATTAGAACATACCATCTTTTTTTGTTTGACGATTGTCATTTCATATATGGAATTACTGTTTTCGTTAAGCGTGTAGGAAATAGAAGTAAAACACATACATGTACACCCGTAGGATCGATGCCTAGTGTTTCACGAAAAAGTGAAATCCTAATAAATAGGGATGAAATTAATGAAAAGAAAAAGAGTTGCCTTGTTGATTTTCGACGGGAAAAGTAAAGGAACTGAGAAGTGTAAGTGCCAAGTCAAATGTTAGGTATCCTTAAGCAACAATATGTTCGGAAAGTGATGTCAACCTAATTGATAGTTCGAGAGAGCAGAATATTTTCAGTGTGAAGCACATTGAAATATGACAATGCCATTATCATTTTAAATGCGTAATTTTACGGGAGAGATTTCCCTTTTGGTCTCTCCACCTAACTTACCTCAAAATTTAAGTTATGTTAATAGCTTGAATTAACTTTAGATGAATCAAGGGCTGTCGTCGTTTATCACTTGAAAATAAAACCTGACATTGAATGCCGCTCTCCAATACTTTCCATTATGTAGATTTAGTTAGTAAATTATCGTATAAAAACAAAGTAAATATTTACCATTCTAAAACTTTCAATGGGAATCACTGGTCTAATCTAAGGTAAATTTCGACCCAAAAAAAATTTGAGGTAAATGACACACGGGTCTGATCTATTTTCGCTAGTTTATTTCTCATGTGGCGTTTCTTTTTATAGGATTGTGCTACCTAGTAGTAAACTATCGTGGGAAAAACATTTGGTTGCTTTAAGAAATTTTTAAAAAATTATCATGCAGTTGACATCCCCTCGTACAAAAGAAGACAAAGCAACTATAGAGCACCACAATGTTGAAAATGATCTGATTATACAGTTGCATTAAGAAATTTATCAACAAGTACTTTCGGAATGCTTGTTAAATAAGTACTCTATAAAGTATTGACATTTTCAACGTATTAATTATTTTAGTAAAATGCGAACACAGTATTTTAAAAAATGAATTTTCTTATAGTGCATATTTCAACAAGTGCCTGATGGGTAATCATCGCTATATATAAATGAAGTGCATAAAAGTTGGATAAGACGGTGTGATGCGTACTCTCGGGTTACATTGCAATACATAGTATAGTACATTGCAAACATAAAATGGTTAAGATCGCTTTTATTGTATACAATGTTTTATGTGATTGTAAATAAATGGAGAACGTCATAATATCTCAACGAATTTCGTGGTAACACAATTGTTTAAGACATTACATGTAGGATAAAGAAGAAATGAACTGATCTACGACGGAATAAAATTTTATGATTGCCCAATAAAAATGGTAAAAACCGCCATTGGAGAGAGGGGGAAGAGCAAGTGAAATGGTAGGTATCATTAATTGTTAAGATTTGACGCACAATCAAGTCGAAGTAAAACGTAAAACAATAAAGAGAAATCGAGATATGAGATTTTATCTTGGTTCACCGTTAAACTAAAGGTGCGCCTCTACATCATTTTGTTGCATATGCTCAAAACAGCATGTCATAAAGGTTGATGAGAATTATTGCGCAGAACGAGCGATCGAACAATAAATAGACAAAATAAGAAAATAAATTGAACACTAGATGTACGTGGTTTGGTCATAGACACCTACGTCTAGAGGGAGAGCAGTAACGAATTTCACTATAGATTAAGCGATATACGGAGATTACAGACCACACTCGAGTCACTCAAACGCTCTTAGTGTTTTCCAACCCCAATTATATCCAATAATGCACACGCTATTTAGCTCTCAATTTCTCATGAAATAATCTCTTAATCTCACGAAGGAATTAATCGAAAAAACTTACGACATGATTTTCATGTCTTGAAACACTTGTAATCGAGTCCCTCGGATGAAATCCCTCGAGAAAGAACTTCCATTGGATGTAGAGCAAATTCACGAACGCCATCTGAATGGCATCAACCACGGCGCAAGAAAGCTTCTTCATTGGTCAAGATCACGGAATATTGCTTAAATTCAAGTTCTGGCTGGACTTTCCAAATCTTGACTATTCAACTTGAGGAAAGGAGATTTCACGTCCAATATTTCAAAAGGGGAGATTGGGTCAACAAGTCAAAGTTTAGACTTTCTTCTTTTAACTTTTTCTTTTATTTTTTTCATCTCATCTTTTTTCTTAGCCGCTTACTGTTGCACGCTGATTCAATGTCAAGTGAAGTCCAAAAAGCCACCGAATCAGGAAATCCATATTTTCACGGATGGCCTCATATATCTGATTTCAGATTTTCGCCTCGAGCTCAATTTTCATGGGAAGAGCAACAACAAATTCCACTATAGATCAAACGATACACGGATTACAAACCACATTCGAATCACAAAAGAATTAATTGAAGACTTACGACAAGATTTTCATGTCTCGAAACACTTGTAAACGATTTCCTCGGATGAAATCCCTTGAGAAAGAACTTCCATTAGATGTAGAGCAAATTCACGAACACCATCTGAACGGCATCAACCACGGCGCAAGAAAGCTCCTTCAATTAGAATATTTTTATCGGTCAAGTTCACCGAATATTGCTCAAATTCAAGTTTTGGTTGGACTTTCCAAATCTTGACTATTCAACTCGAAGGAAGGAGATTTCACGTGCAATATCTAAAAAAAGAAGATTCGGTCAACAATTCAAAGTTTGGACTTTCTTCTTTTAATTTTTTCTTTTATTTTTTTCTCTTATCTTTTTTTCTTAGCCACTCACTATGGCACGCTGATTCAATATCAAGATAAGTCCAAGAAGCCACCGACTTAGGAAATCTATATTTCCACGGACATCCTTATTTATCCAATTTTAGATTTTCGCTCCGGATTCAAACTCGAGACATATTTTAACAAATTTTCCCTTGGCTTGACATTTGAGTCGAGTCACAATCGATTCGCTAATAATTCTGAACCTCGCTACCACTCTCCTAATAGCCCCAATGGGCTCAACCATCATGGACATCATCATCATCGTAGTCCAAGCCGCTTTTGCACTTCGCCATAACCGTAGACCTCATCAGAGCACTAACTGCACCTGCACTTTTAACTTCTCCACATGAACTTTCTACAGAACATCCTCTACCACAGATAAAACAAAACCACCGTTGCATCCATATCTGTTGGAAAATCGAATACGTACCTTGTCAATATTAACAGTTACAGCAACTATTGGCTCTACATGCTCTACCTCACTACACGCACTATCTGTGTTGATTACTTCGTTAGTACCCGCTACCTCAGGAGTTTCTAATTGCAATTCCACCTCAAGCTTAACATCGTCTAGATCCGTATGAACACTGCTATAATCACTCATTACCAGAAGGACTAGAGACTCGTCAAATATAACTTTTATGTTGATATGAGGTGAATTTAATTTCACGTACCACAA
This sequence comes from Eugenia klotzschiana, assembly GCA_025175695.1. Classification (NCBI taxonomy): domain Eukaryota; kingdom Viridiplantae; phylum Streptophyta; class Magnoliopsida; order Myrtales; family Myrtaceae; genus Eugenia; species Eugenia klotzschiana. The sequence goes on from JANUWG010000032.1 coordinate 7,025, forward strand.
TCGATAATCACGTTCACCTTGTGCATAGCCTAGGAACATGCACTTTCTAACTCTTCCATAGAGCTTATCATCACTAACTTGAACATAATATGGGCAACCAAATATTCTAATAAGAGAATAATCAGTAACGTTACCTGACCACACTTCTTCGAAAGTCTAACATCCAATCGCAGTCGATGGGAATCTATTTATCAGGTAGTTCGTCGTACTAAGCGCATCCGTAGAAATCTCCTAAGTATACCAACACTAGAGAGCATTTGATGGGCTGTCTCTAGTAATGTTCTTTGCATCAATTCTGCAACATGTTGTGGTTCATTAGCACTAGTGCGATGTCTCACTGTGCCTTCTTTCATGCAGAATTCATTTAACAGCTTCGAGCAAAACTCCATACTTTTGTCAGTTTGCACATACTTGATCGTTTTACCAGTCTCTTTTATAATCAAAGCTCTTAACTACCTAATCCTGCCAATAGCATCAAACTTGTGCCTAAGTATAAATACCCAGGTTCTCCTCGAGCAGTCATCCACAACTATTAGCATAAATCTGGCACTCTTTCTCGAAGGAAACCACGACAACTTGTGAACATCTAAGTACTAATTTTGCAATTTTCGTGATTTTTTTTACAATATGCACTTTTCGCCGTTGATCTAAATCACATCACATGCATATATTCAGTTTTTTCAATAACGTAACCACATAATAAATTTCTTTCACTTAAAACCTTCAAGCGTCTTCGCTAATGGGCCCTAAACGTATATGGCACAATTCAGACTCTCGATAAATACATCTGACATCTCCACGGTAAAATCCATAATTATCTCACCTTAAAGCTCATACATGCCATTGTGCTTGATTCCTTTTATTATCACCAAGGCACCTCGAATAACTTTCAAAATTCCACATCCTAAAGAATGCCAACACTCAGCTAAATCTAGGGACTCAAGGAAATTAGATTTTTCTTCAACTCTAGAACATGCCTCACTCCAATCAATGTCCTCACAATATCATCATGCATTCTGATTCTAATATCGCCTAAACCTGCAACATCGCATTTAGCGTTGTTTCTCAACTGCACTTTACTACCATCTATGTATTGATAAGTAATAAATCAGTCCCTATTTGATGTATCATGAAAAGAACAACTAGAATCCATGATCCATCTGCCAAACAACAAATCCTTAGTGACAGATAATACAAAATTAGCATTATCTGAATTACGGTCAGCTATAGCTGTAACATCATCCGCAAATTCAACTCTAGTTTCCTTACCATTCACATTTTTCAGCTTAAGGCAAACCCTTCTAAGATACCCATCTTACTACAATTCTAACAGATAGCAACATCAGTCCTAAATTGACTGCATCTATTCATGTTCATACTACTTCTACTAACACGAATACTTATTCTTCTCTATTTTCACCAACAAAAGCAGTCGACACAGATTTGTCAGATTCTCTTCTACAGATATCCTTACTTAGAATCAAATCTAGAATCCCATCACATGCCAAACTTGTTGTCCTATATGAATTACTAACAGCAGTAACATTAGTATTTCAACTATCAAGCAATGAGGCTAATAGAATCAAAGCACATACCTTATCTTCAAAGTCAATATCAACTTAAATCAATTGACTAATGATCACATTGAATTCATTGATATGATTAGCAACTTATGCATCTTCGCTCATCTTTAAGTTAAACAGACATCGCATCAAATAGACCTTATTGATCGTAGAGGACTTCTCGTACGTATTCAACAGGACTTTCATCAAACTCGTGGTGGTTTTCTCTTTGAAGGTATTAAACACGATGTTATGAGCCAACGTCAGCCGAATAACACCCGTCACTCATCATCGAGCAATTCCCAATCAGTTTGCTTCATTGTCTCTGGCTTCTCTCCAGATAGAGGCAAGTGCAATTTCATCTGATACAGATAATCCTCAATTTACATCTTCCAGAAACCAAAGTCATTCCCCTCAAATCTATCGATTTTTACTTTAACTTTTCCTACTGCCATCGATTCGTATCAACTTCAATCAAGCCTAACTCTAATATTAATTGTTGTATGGAACAAGCGATCGAACAATAAATAGATAGAATAAGAAAATAAATCGGACATCAGATGTACATGGTTCAGCTGTAGAGACCTACGTGTATGGGAGAGCAGTAACAAATTTCACTATAGATTAAGCGATACATGGATATTGAAAACCACACTCGAGACACTTAAACACTTCTAGTGTTTTTCAGTTCCAATTACATCCAATAATGCACACAGTATTTAGCCTCCAATTTTTCATAAAATAATCTCTCAATCTAGCGAAGGAATTAATCGAAAAACTTACGATAAGATTTCAAGGCTCAAAACACTTGTAAACAATTCCCTTGGAAGAAATCCCTCGAAAAAAGAACTCCTATTGGATGCAGAGCAAATTCACGAATGCCCTCCGAATGGCAACAATCACGGCGCAAGAAAGCTCCTTCAATTAGAATATATTTATTGGTCCAGTTCACCGAATATTGCTCCAATTCAAGTTCTGGTTGGACTTTCCAAATCTTGACTATTCAACTTAAGGAAAGGAGATTTCACGTCCAATATTTCAAAAAAGAAGATTTGGTCAACAAATCCAAATTTGGACTTTCTTTTTTAATTTTTTCTTTTCTTTTTTTTTCTTCTCATCTTTTTTTCTTAGCCCCTCACTATTGCACGCTAATTCAATATCAAGATAATCCAAGAAGCCATCAAATCAAGAAACCTATATTTCCATGAACATCTTCATATATCTAATTTCATATTTTCGCTCGAGCTCAAATTCGAAACATATTTTAATAAGAATCATTCATTTCATCCACTATAAATTTAGACTTGTTTTTCTCTTGTTCTATGGCTTATGACCTCAAGATGTGCATGGAGATGATTCGTTGAAATACTCACACGAGTACCAAAGTGATCGATAGTGGATCAAACATGAAGTTCGAAGTACAGTCCAAGAAACTGGTCAAGCCATCGGCTCGGACCCCGTATCAACGTCGAAAGCTCGGCTTGTCCTTCATTGATGACCTCATGTTTCCTGATCCTGTCTGCGCCATTTTCTACTATCGACCTCATGAAAAAATGCATCAGATCAATACTCTTCGAAGGCGTCGCCTCTTGGAGGAGTCGCTTTCCGAAACACTAGCCCTCTTTTACCCTCTAGCCGGCAGGTACATCGAAGGCGGGCTCTTCGTCGACTGCAACGACGAAGGGGCAGAATTTATACAAGCGAAAGTGGATGGCACTCTAGATCGGCTCCTCCAGGATGATCTTGACCGTGATCTTCTCAGCTGCTTGTGGAAATTCCCGCCACAAGCAGCAAACAATCCGCTGGTCGTGGTTCAAGTGAACGAGTTCGATTGTGGCGGATTAGCAATCAGCGTGCAGTTTTCTCACAAGATTTGCGACATGTCCACCATTGCCACGTTCATGAACTCATGGGCCACCGCATGCCGGAGCGGAATTCACGAAGTAGCCCCGCCGAATTTCGAGCTGGCGTCTCTGTTCCCCGTGACAGAACCCACATTCAGACAATGGCCCGCAATCCCCCTCGGGAAAAAGTTCGCACTGGCCAGACTCCAATTCAGCGGCCTAACCTTATCGAGACTGAAAGCTGCCTCCAACGCTTCCAACTCATCGGATTCAATAGCTAATAACAGCCAAAGGTCACGTGTGGAGATCGTGTCTGCGCTGATATGTAAGGCTCTTATCAGCGTCAATCGCACGGCAACAGGCCTGCCGAGGCCTTTCGTGTTTTCCACAGTGATGAACTTGCGCACGAGAGTACAGTTGAAGATTCCGACGAACGCATGCGGGAACTTCGTTGCTCCCATTACCGCTCCAATTACTGTAGAAGGGAGCGAGACCACATACAATGAGATACTGAATTTGATCGGCGATGCCAATAAGAATGCCAAAGCGAAGTACGCTGCGATAGCAGACGCAGGTGGGTTGTGCTCGACGGTGGGAGATTCGTGGAGAGATTACGTGGGTCTATTTGGCAGAGATGAAGCAAACGTGATTCTAATCGGTAGCTGGTGCGGATTCCCACTCTACGACAGTGATTTTGGGTGGGGGAAGCCAGACTTGGTGAGCTACGCAAGCCCTCCGATGAAGTCAGTTTGTCTTCTGGATAGTCCAAGTGATGGTGGAATTGATGCTTGGATTACTCTAAACCAAGATGAGATGGTTCTTCTCAAGCAAGATACTGACATTGTGGCTTGTACTTCCTAGCTACTTCTTCCCAGAAAATGTTCTTAATGGAAAAACCACCTAATAAAAGTGCTTGGGCGTGTTCACATCCAAACTTCACCAATTAATTTTCTTTTCTCTGTCGTTCTATCACATTCTAATCATTTTGGAGTTCAAAAGTAAAGTTTGCCGTTAATGCATCAGTGAGTTAATTTCAGCTTTCACATATATTATATGAGTATGTGTGTGTGTGGGTGCGTGTATATACATATGGAAGATACTAGCGCAAGCACTTTACTTTCGGAATTAATCCGGAAGAAATCCCTTGGGCCTTCAAAGCTTTATTTCGGGATTGCAATGACCTCTTTGATCCGCCTAGGCTTGAAATTAATTGAGGTGGAAATGGATCTCCTAACATAATGTTAGGGGTGACATTACCCAATCCGGGCCGTCCAATTCAAAATGGACGGCCCGGATTGATCAACATCAGCTTTTTAAAAGGGGGGAAAATTTTCGGCGGGAATTTCAAAATTTTCGGTGGATCAATCTGGGCCATCCATTTTTGAATTGGACGGCCCAGATCCCTTATGTCACCCCTCACATAGTTTTACTATGTCAGGGGATCCAAATCCGATTGAGGTGGCCTACGCTGCGCGAGGCAGACAGACCAGCCTACTGGGCTACAAAAGCCTACCTCTTATGCAGCACTACTGGCTCTGACTTCGGAAATTTTTTATTTTTTTTTGTTTAATTGATTTTTCATATTTAGAGAGTAGAAATTATACACCGACGGTGGGGGATAAGTCTGGCGAGATTTTGTTGGAAATCCAACGTTGTTCTTGACCAGAAAATGGTTTAGGTCTAGCGTCCCTTTCATGCAGGAACGGTGGAGCAGGGAGTCACTCACTTCATTTGGCACGGAGTGGGAAATAGAAAAGCCCCACTCACGGACAGTTTCAATGGGCCTACCGTCCTAAATTGATGAATCAGTGTGTAGAAATGTATCAACCACCGGCATATTGGGGCGTCTGAAACCTGGGCAAATGGGTGCGGGCGTCGAATCTCAGAAGGGACAGTGAAGCTCCAAATATTCAATGCGGAGCGTCCGAAACCTGGGCGAGAATCCACAATCGGCGAGCTACTTTCTATTGCCTCTCTCTATCTTTGCGTTGCACGAAACATATTATCATAAGATGCCGTAAAATCTAAGCAAGGACTGGTATCTATCCTTGCGTTGCACGAAATATATTAGCGACTTTATCATACTCTCTTTATCATACTGATTTCTACTCTATCTTCCCGGAGTTCATTCTCTGGTGAACTCCATTTAAAATATTCTTGCGAACTCCTTACGATTTCCTTTCTTATTTTATGATCTCATTAGAAATCATATAAAGACAATCCCTATTTAATGTGGCTATTTGTGCAGGTATTTTTACGATTAAGAAGCAAGGACCGATATTTATCTACCCACACAAGGAGAATCGACAGTAGAGATTTTGGCTAAAATTCTCGATTGGCAAACAAGTAACTTCTTCCTTCTTTGTGCGTTACAAATTTGCATGCAAATGGATCGCGATTTTGCCGAACGAAAATGATGTTATACTTAATAATTTCATGATTTGTTTCATTAACAAGATGTAGTGGTAATAGTAGTTGTTTGTTTTAATTTTTAGTCTAACTACCGATAAAATGTATGTTCTTGTCTTTTGAGCTGTTCATTAATCGGGATTAATCAAGCGCAAAGGGATCGTCTTTTTTCCTTTCGCGATCAAACCGGAGCTGTGAAGAAAGTGAGAGAGAAGGCAACATCAAAGATGAGAATACCCCCAAAGAAAAAGCAAAGCAAAGCAAAAGCAACCCCACCCACCCAAAAATGTATATATATGAAAAAGCAAAGCAAAGCAAAAGCAACCCCACCCACCCAAATATATATATATATATATGAAACCACAACTTGTGCTACAGTGAAGAAAGCCGGAACCAATCAGGAAACTACACATCAATACGCGCTTACTGATTTCTCTGTTTTCAATCAAAGTTGCTCTATTTTCATCACTTTCACATTTCAATCTGCGTCCCCTTTGTCAACCTTTCCCACATCAATTAAGGCCATCAAACAACAACTCAATTTCTATCTTTAGAGTAGTTTATTAATCAAAGTTTATCAAGCACAGGAGATCATCCTTTGTCATTTGGCTACCAGACCAGAGGAGGGAAGAAAATGAGAGGAAAAGCAACAGCAAATACGAAAACACCAAAAAGAAAGCAAAGAAAAAGTATTTAGTTGAATTGAAGTGGGAAAAATAAAAGGAAAATTTCTCAAAAGAAAGTTAAGAGTAGAGGTCAGCCACCGATTGAAATTGTTTTCAAATAAAGACATAGAAAGTTCAATCCGTCAAGCATTCCCACTCTTCTTTCCGAGTCTCCATCCAAAGCCATCATGAACCTCTTCTTTTTACCGTCAATGTGAAACGCAACTGGTCCAAAAGAAAAAAGGGAAAAGCTTAAAGTACCGACACAATGAGTACGTTCACAGAAGCGCCCGCGTGAAGTTTTTACAAGAAGGCTTATTTCCGCCAATAATGGGGAACTATTTGGGAGTGTACGATAGATGCTTTGGCAAGAAAATGAAGATGAGGAGCTATCGAAGTCACACGTGAAAGAAAGCCGGAACCAACGAAGAAGTATACAATTCCTCTGTTTCCAATCGAAGTTGCTCTGTTTTCGTCAGTTTCAATTTCAATCGAGAATTAGAAGCACAATGCCGAATTTCCAGAAACTCCCTATGAAAGGAGATAAAAGCCATAGAGTTCCAAGACACGCAAATATAGGGGCACATATCAATGGGCTTAAACAAATTCATGCTAAATCGAACCGCTGCGATGGATGGTGATCGGAAAGGTAAATTACCAACATAACGCGGAAGGTGCTTCTTGACTTAGACTTGACTTGCTTTTTCTGCTAATAAAGAAAGTGCTTACTAATTCCCCTGTTTCCAACTAAAGTTGCTCTGTTTTCTTCCGTTTCAATATCAATACCCAATTTCCAGAAACTCCCTAAAAAAGGAGAGAAAAGCCATAGAGCTCCAAGACACGCAAATACAGGAGCACATATCAATGGGCTCACACAAATTATGATCAATATCATCCCCCCTACTAAACATGTCCCCGAAATTGCTTTTACAAATTTTGGATTTTTCTTTTACTTTTTTTTTTTGGACAGAGCAGCTTGAGATATGGAATTGAAAGGTTTTCACTTTGTTTCGATTTTTTGGTATTTCGATTTTATTTTTGCTTCTGATTTTATTATTGTTTGTAAATTGTTTGTGTGACATCCTGAATTTCGACCCTTTTTCGGGATTTATAAACAAAATGGATGTTTCATTGAGGCACTATAGGTAAATCTCACTCGGAACTGATCATTCTGAGATAACTAACCAAAGGGGAAAGGCTAGCTAAGAATTTAAGTACGTGGACCAAATGGTCGATACGTGTAACTCCTAAAGGTTGTCTGTTAGTTTGAGAATTTACTAAAGTTGCTATCATATGAATTTGGCCATGACTTGAATTTTGAAATAGGATAATTGACTTTCACGAGTGTCGCTATGGCTAAAAATTAGACATCGCCTCGAAAGGCTTATGAATTAGCCGTTTGGTTTCGGAGTATCGAGAAAAAATGCAGTTGGTTAAAAATGACCGTTTTGCCCTCGGTTTGCTTTAGACCCTCTAGATAGTGGGTAGTGGAATTTTTAGTGAAATTAGAATTCCAATCTGGTGCGATCTTGTGTCCAATTCCGTTCGTGCTTGAACCCCGATCGGTCCAGTTTGAGCCGATCAGTCCTGATTTGCATGAATCTCAAGAAATATCCCGTCAGATGTCAAATCAATCACGTCAATCGATCATCGGTCACCATCAATCAAAATTTTGACCGGTCAAAGGATGAATAGTGCGGTCAATCGATGAATAGTGTGGTGAATAGTATTTTTCAATAGTTGAGATATTTTCTCTCTCTCCTCTCTCTCTCTTCAAGGACAGGCCACCTTCTCTCTCTCCTCCATTTCGTGGACCACCATCACCATTTCCATCTTTCTCACTTTGTCTCTCTCTCTACTGGTTTTGGAACCGTCGCCGTTTATTGTCCGTTTCACCATCCAACCGCCACCATTTTGAGCCGCCGTTCCACCCAAATCTTCATCATCCCCTCTAGTATATCTCCACCAAAAATTAGCTCAAGATCAGCCCAAACAGAAGCCAAAATCGTCCCCTGCTCAGTTCGATTTTCTACGCGCGCGCGAGAGAAGAAACGGCCCGTTCGAGGTCGCCCAGAGGGCGAATCAAGCCCCGTTTTCTCCTGTACTACCGTAAGACTCTGAACTTCTAGAATATGAAATTTTCTTGACCAAAAATTTGATATATTTTTCGTGATTTGGACAGAACTATGGTGGAAATCAGTTCGTCCGTCGTTCGTTTTTCATTGCTACTTTGCCGCCCCTATTCCAGCCGTTTTCCTCAGCTTTCTAGTCTTTGTTTTGGTAAGCCAACCCCCTAAAACTTGAGTAGGACGTTAGATTATTCCCATATTAGCTCTAGGATGCGATTTAGTGTGAATCGGGTTGAATTTTAGGAAGAAAATGGGAAGTTGGTTGCTGGCCGGTACTGTTCCAGCGTTGTTGGCACTATTCACACTGGAAAAATCACTGTTCATGTCGGTTAGGCATCGTTAAGAGGAAATTTGCATCGGCCGTTGGTATTGTGCACTATTCACGACCCCTGAGTACTATTCATGTATCAGGTTTTACTGTTCATTGGCTATCCATGTGTGTTCTTGGTGGAATTTCGTGAATTTTGGGTCTAAAGTGCATGCCTGAGGTAATTATTGGAATTTTGATCAGTCCTGGCAAAATTGGTGCATATCTGACAAAGTGATTGGCTTAGGCATTGTGGCATGCTGTGAGATTTATATAGCTAAGCATACACTTGATTGATTGCCTGGACTGCATGTTTACGATATCTGCTCGCTTGAAATTTGCATTACACTGATCTGCCTGAGCATGCTTGACTGAATGTCATGTGAGTTATAAATTACATGCTAGCCTAAGCCCTGAGCATTGTATAGCGGATGTCGAGTAGTGGTGGGTGAGCCCTAATAAGGGGGAAACGGCGAGATAAGGCTGGTGCGCCCGGACGCATACAACGCGGGGTTGCTGGAGCGATAGGGGTGCTAAGTTGGGCCTTAGTTTTGATACTATGCGGATTGAGGCACTAGGATGTTATTATGTACCTGGGTCTTTGCGCGTTGGAGGCATAAATGCGGGTTCATGGACAAGAGAAGATGTGCCAACCTGAGTCTTTGTACAGTAAGACGTATATGCGGGTTGAAGCACGAGCTTGAAATGTCATGTGCAATTGAATTATGCCGTTGAGCTTGAGCTTGAGTTTGAGTATGGCATGTGCATGCATTTGCATTGGTAGCCCATGATTAAACCCGAACTGTATGAGTGTCTGGCTAATCTGTTGCTCTGGGTTGTTGATTGACCTTTTCCTTTTGAGCATTTTTTTTAATGCCATGGCTTGGGTGTTTAGGATTGCATGCTTAGGGTTCTATTTAAGGCTATGTGATGTCCTGAGCGAGATTTAGGGGCAACCTTACTGAGATGTGTTCTCACGGTGGTCAATTATCCATATTTTTAAACTCTCGATCGTAAGTATGAGTGATCCTCTTGTAGGTCATGGGATCCCGATAGATATCGATACGGAGACGATCACATATCGTGGACCTGGTGGAGGAGTTTACATTAGGTATAAGAGTACCGTGTAGGTAGACACAGGTGATAGGCATTGTAAGCCTCATCTTTTTGTAGCATGGATATACAAGCTGGGAGATATCCATTTTGGACCGCTTCAGGGATTCGACATCCCGTTTGATGAATTAAGTGATTTAGACCAGTCATCGGCTGATATCCCTGATGGAGAGGTGACGAGGCCAAATACTATTATTGAGGATTCTGATCATGGACATATAGAGATCGAGGGCGCAGCTGAGGAGGAGCATGTAGAGAGCAATCCTGAGACGTCAGTAGAGTCTGATCCTAAGGAGCTATCGTCGTCTGAGGGGAGCGGAGCAGAGCAGATGATGAGTAGATTAGAGTTGTGATCTTTCTGTTTTGATGCTGTTTGCTAGGAGACTAGGACGACCGACCTAAGATCCTTTTTGTCTAAAGGTCAAGCAATGGAATGTCGAATATGGATAGCAATTTTTGGCATGTATATAAATGCTATCTTTATCTATGTATACATGTATAAAAGTTGTGGTTTGATGTAGTCGATCGGTCTCTCTTCTCTACATGTTTTATGTGTGATATGTAGGGAAGTATATCGTTTCCGTTAGTGCAGGAAACCTGGCTATCGATTGGATTGACGATGAGTATTCTGGGTCGTCGTTAGCATTATCTAATCGATCGTTTAGGCAATAGGGATGTTGCATGGCTCGTTGGGTTCGGGGCGTGACAGTTTGCTCCAACCATTCCATGCTCTATTACTTATACGTGCAATCAATCTCGAGCTTCAGCGGCCAAAAAATCGTTTCCTTACTTTTGCAGTGTTCGACTTCAACTCCGGCTCACACAACATAGCCAATGTGTCAAAAGTGTGACAAAATGACAACTACACCGCCCCTTCTCCATCCTCGAGATGCGGGCGAGTATAAGTCCATCTACATCTTTGCGAACGGTGACCATTGCTCTTCAGGGCCAAACGGTAGCTACTGTTAATATTAATGTAGAAATTGACATGACCTTGTAATTTAAGTCAATGAAAAATCACCGGTGAAATAATACGAGGAACGATAAAGGACATAAAAAATTTATGTAGTTTGGTCCAAGTATTAGTACCTACTCCACGGGAAGACCTGACAGCAAATAATTCACTTATAATTGAAGAATCAGAGTTATAATCACACATATGCTCTTACATCCCACATATAAATTAAGCCTAAATCCACGCTGCTTTAAAAAAATAACTAAATTGGATGGAAATTCATGGCACAAATTCTTCGTGTGTCTAGAACTCCCATATGTACGACTCAAAAAAACATTCCACTGTGCAACTCAAGAAAGGACTTCAATATGTAACCAATTATGAAAGTTTCCTGTGCAGAAAAATCTCTATTATATATTGACCAATCACCGAAGATCTCCTCCCTTATGCAACTTGAACGAAGACGTCCTCTTTTTCTACATAATTCGAGCTCGAGATATAATTTAACAGTATTAGTCATCATCAGTAAAACTTCTAATTGCCCGACCTCCGGGCGGTTAGATCCCTCCACTATCAGCCCCAATTACTAGCATCGGAACATCTTCTCCCCACCTAGGAGAGATACTTCTTCTCTTGATGCTACACTGCTAGTCCTGTTCATGTCCATTGCAATAAGATTATCATGTCAGTTTATAAAATATGTGGATCCCTATTTCCACACGATAAAGGTGGACTATTAATAGATTGTGAGATGTTGCTACTCAGTCATAAAGTAATAAACTCGTTAAGAGGCTTCCTCTCGCAATTCCGGCATGATTAACACACAGAACCGTTTTGCCGAAATTTAATCCATAACGAAATATCTTTCACCGAAAGTAACTCTTTGGTTTTAATTGAAGGAGACCAGATTCTGTGGTGATTCCGGATCGGAAATATTCAGGCAAGTATAAAAATCAACATAGAATTGTACAAACACAAACGAAACCGGAGTTTGACTCAACGGAAAGGTTTAGAAAGTACGACTATTACAAACAAACCAATGCAAACAAATTTCGATGGAGTTTGACTCGATGAAGAAGATTGAAACGAAAGCAAAACTATTACAAATGAATATTGAAAACACGATGATACTACGCCGGAGTTTGACTCGATGAAGAAGATTGAAACGAAAGCAAAACTATTACAAATGAATATTGAAAACACGACGATACTACGCCGGAGTTTGACTCAACGACGAAGCATTAAGGATAAAGATTTACGTCGGAGTTTGACTCGATGATGAGAATCTGAGAATTATAACTACATCTAAGAAAATCTAAAATGCTAAAAAAAAATAGAGATAAATGAAATATATATGTGGCTTTCGTGGAAAAAAAAGAGGGGGGGGGGCGTAGGGGCGCTCTTCAATTGATGAATGCTGAGTTTTATATGCCTTCCAACATAACCGCTTGGAGCAGTTTGCAATATGCTTCCACATGTCCAAAAATTCTTGCTCCATTTTCCCACGTTGCCAAACATTATCCTCAAAACGGTTGCTCCTTCAAAGCCGGTGCCTCGATCCTTTGCGCTTGTTTGCTATCACAACTGCTCTTTTCCCGATGTTTATCAATAATTCAAAATCACAATATTCTCTCAATAAAAAAAGATGTTAAATCTAGCCTAATGACCAGCAACCATATCCTTTTACTCTCGATATTCTTGTGCCCATGATCTCTCGGCTCTCTAGCTGAGTGCCGATTTTTTTTAGAAGCATGTTTCTCGTGCCCATAATTTGGCCATTTTTTGGTGTAAACATATGCCCCCTTTAAAAGAATTGAATGATTCAACAATCATTCGATCCTTTTAATTTAGATAACCAAGAGTCTTTAGGTGCCCCCTTGTCATCGGCAAATTCGATTCGCTATTTTGCAGCTTAATAGTAGCCAAATTAGCATTAGACACATCGGGAACTAACCTGTTGAGGATCTTGACCAGGGGTTACTTGAGCAAGTTGTCCTCCAAGCAAATTATCAATCACCATATTTGCCCAAATCAATGGTGTTTGGAGATGGATGTTTCTTTCAATGCTTCTCTTTCTTGTCCCTCCAACATTGTTTATTCGTTCTCTTCACAAACCCGCCTCTAAACGCCATTGCATTTCTCATCCCATATTCTTTGATTTTTTTTTCTGTTCTTTCTCGAGGAAAATTGTTCTGAAGATGATTTTGGGCAAACATGGGTGCAATCTGGTTTTTTCTGAGTCATTGTTTAA
>JANUWG010000033.1:0-20214 GCA_025175695.1 Eugenia klotzschiana
AGTGGACAAAACATTCATTTGCGGATACATTCCTAAGGAGGTAAAAAGGTCAAAAATCAGTTTGAGGAGATAGCCAGGGAGAGAGGGAGAGCGTGTGTGCTAAAACTAGAAATCATGAAGAAACAATGAGTTGACTGACCATTGCGTCGATTTTTTTGACTCGTGTCCACTTGAGGAAGGTCCTTCAATCCCTTGCTGAGTTGTTTAGTATCTTGTTGCTATGAAATAATTTGTCGATTCTTCTTGATAAATGATAGGTTTTGGTAGTTAACTGGCAACATCTGTGTGGATTTAATCTAACTGATGTTTTGTTTGTTTTTTTTTTCCCTTTGGGTCAAAAGGAATCTATATTGTTCCAGGAATCCTTTTCTTCGTTCATCTTGAATGTGCTTTCTAGTTTTTTTCTTTTTGGTTGGCTCAATGTTATTTTCTACTTGACTTTAAATGTTCTTCAATGTAGCGCTAAGAAGCTTAGTCTAAAGATGCTTTTTCTGGTTTCGAATTGGATACTACTTTTACCTATTGGCTCTATTCCAAATGTCAGCTTACCTTTTTAGTTGAAAGCATATATGTTGCCATTTACCTTTTTCCACTCATCTAGTCTGTGCTTTTTCAGTCCATTTCTTTGTGGTTGGGCTCATGTTGTTTTATTTTCTAGTTGGCTTTTCTGTTCTAAATTATGGTGCCCATAGGCTTAGTCTGACTATTTATTGATTTGGAGGGTGGTGCTCTAATCAATTATTACCGTGAATACAGTGATATTCGATCTCGTTGATTCTGATTGTCTTCTGTACTGGATCATCGAGAACATTAATTCCATTGTTGCAAATTGCTTGTATATCATGAAAAGAAAAAATGTTCTGAATTATGAATCATTGAGGAAATAGTGTAATTATCTAACATCAAGAATCAAAATGAAGGTTCCAAGAGATTGGGACCATTTGATTTCTAGTTGTTGATCAATGTTGACTCTCTTAGTGCTCCGTCTTTTAGATGTCAATATTGTTAGTGGTTATGGTCTTAATGTCTTTCTTTGGTAGCAGATTCTTTCTTTGATTTCTATGTTGTTGATCAATGTTGACTCTCTTAGTGCTCCGTCTTTTAGATGTCAATATTGTTAGTGGTTACGATCTTAAAGTCTTTCTTCGGTAGCAGATTCTTTCATGGGAGTCATGTTTGAAATTTTGTATGTGGCATTCACTAGATCATAACGTTCAATTTAATTTGATTTGCATGTTTATAGATTTTGTCAAGGAAATAAAGAGCGGTGTTAGAAAAAATCGCGTGTTTTCAATGTGAGATTTGTTTTTCCAAATAATGGTCAGGACTGATTGATTGTTTCCAATGTCATCCTTAGATACGTAATGGTGCAACAGTTGTGAAAGTTGACAAAGTTGATACTCTCAAGGACAACTCCCCGGCACTGCTGATTCAAGGTATGGGACTTCATAATTCACTCTTCAAATGGTGGTCTATGCATTTCAGATATATTTAAGTTATATTTTTCCATAACTGTGCAGATGATGGAGGCGGAATGGATCCAAATGGTATCAGGAAATGCATGAGCTTGGGGTACTCTTCAAAGAAGTCGAACACGACGATTGGACAGTGTAATTGACATTAACTGTTTTCACCTTTTACCAACTGGTGATCTAATTGAAGGATTTTTCTTTAGCTCCAATCCTAATTTCATTATTCCTCAATCTCATGCTCTTTGATCCTTTTGCACTGAAGTATGGTTTCTGGATCAATTATGGAAGCAACATTGAGTTTCACTCATCGGCTGTTCTGACCGTGATAGAGTGAAATGCTCGCATATGTCCAGTCTGAGATAGACTTACCGATATTTAAACCTAGGGAAGTGAATGATATATCTTTAGCTCCTAAGGTCAATGATGTTGAGATCTATGGATTACTTTTACGCTTCCTTTTGTGATGATCTCTAGATCCATGTCACGCCTCTGCCCTCATTTCTTTGGCGAAATAAGAAACTGTGCTTGTAAAGTGAACAGGTATTGTCATGGGCTGAGATTATTGAGATATTGATGGCAAAAGCAGTGGCCTTCATCTTCTTCTTAGAATATAGGAAGAGCCAACTAGTATGAATAGTTACGAGCATTCATCACTAACACTGTGCATAGAAGAACCAAACTGATGCTCTCCTCTCATTTTGCATCCTTTTGATTCCTTGAAAGTTTCCTATGACTTGTTTTAGCGTATTTCTGATTTCATTTTAGAGCCTTGCAATTTCTGTCATTCCATTTGCCTTTTAGTTTGCTTTAATGATATATTATTGAACATAATGGTTGTGTCCTCACTCATGGTCACAAGGATGTATTTCCAGATGGAAATGGATTCAAGACAAGTACAATGAGACTAGGTGCTGATGTAATTGTTTTCACTCGTGCTATTCGTGATGGGTAATTGACGCATCTTTACTTTTACTGTATTATTTGCATGCTTATTTTCTTAATAATGGGTGCTGTTTGTAAAGACTTTAGGTTTATTTGTAGTGGTCATTTGGTACAAAGTTATGCTTGTCTTTGCTATATATTTTTCCATTTCTGTAAGTTATTGGTGCCATGTGATTTCTTTTTTATCAATACATCTATGTTTTCATTGCTTTAATTACAGCCAAACAACACTTCTCATAGTTGATTCAAATTTTTTTCATCATTCACAGTAATATGTCATATGCATAGTGGATAATGTAAGTTTGTGATTCTATTCTATTAATGCTAAGTCCCTTCTTATGTCAGATGACATGACATATAAGCACTGCTACATAGTTTGAGTGACTTTAACCAGTATTAATAACTTCGCAATTCCTCTGAAGGTTGTTTCACATATTCAACCATATTGGATCTGGTGTCTTGTCTTGTTCTGAAGGACTATTATTTATTTGACTTCAAATTGGTAGTTTGACATATAAAGTCTATATCTCTCTCATCTTGTGATCTCATTCGATACCCTTTTTCCCTCTTCCATCAAGTCTTTCGCTAAGTTGAGCGAGGGGCAACTTTTTAATAAGTTTGAGCTCTTATGCTGCCACTTTTATTTTCTATGGAACCACTTTTCCTGAGTCGTAAGCTGATTAATGGAATCTTAGCATTTGCATTATACAAGCCTATAGGAAACAAAACTAGTTCTAGTTTGTGACTTAATCTCACCTCTTCTTGGGGCAACTTGCTTGCAACATAATCTCCTTCTCTTAGCAGATTGATAGGCTTCTCTTCAATGATCATCGAGTTCAGCTTATTAAAGTACATCAATAATTAATCGAATTGTTAAGCAGTAGCTTCACTAGGAAAAATACTTCCAGAATCAACTCTTTTTCCTTTTTTTTTTAATCTATGATGCGTAGGAATCTAAGTTATGGTTGCATAATGTTAGGAACTTCTGCTGTTGAGCATTTGTGCATATTTTCCTTCATATATGAAGAATATGTCCAATTTGGTCTCAGTTAGGTTTCTATAAAAGGTGACATTTTTCAAATTCATTTTGAGGCATAGATTAGTTTGTGGCCTGGAAATTAATTTTTATCGTTGAGTTCTCTCTACTTGCTCAGTTCTTGGTGTGAAATCTACCAGTTCGTTCTATTAGAACCTAATATTTTCTTTAATGTTCTTATAGCCGAGCTACCCAAAGCATTGGGCTTCTCTCGTACACCTTTTTGAGGACAACCGGGCAGGATGATGTCATTGTCCCAATGGTGATTCTTTAAGTTCCATATTAAGTTTGCACTCTGAGAATTTACTTATTATCCTTGGAAGTTCTTTCTTGCTACCATGTCATCTATGCCGCTCTCTTGGCACTTTGTATCGATCTGCTTAACAGAATCATTATGATTCTGATTATTGGACTATAAATATGCTTCAAGCTTCATGGGAATTTTGGCTGTTAACTTCAGCAGAGGTTGGCACTGATTTTGGAGCTTTGTTAGGTTCCTAAAACTTGAGATTAATTGCTCTGTCATTTTGTTAGTGGAAAGCAAAGGTGAATGCGGATCAGATCCGTGTATATGTTCTCTCCAAGGAGTGTCTTGAAGTAGGTCAGTTTCTTGAAAGCTTAACTCCAGTGTAACAGGCACACACACACAGAGTCTACATGAAATGATGTATGGGACCACAAGTTTATCATAGCAAGTGGCTCTGCAATATCAAGCCAGTCCTTGGTGGCTAGCTTGTACTATAGCAATGAGGGGACTCCAAGGTTGGAATTACTAATTGTAGACACCTCAATTTTGACTAACCATGGGAGAAAGAATTGGGAACTTAAGGGGGCGAAAATGTTCAGGCATACCCAACCATTAGCCACCCTTGCCCTTCCAAGAATTTGAGTCTACTCGCGCATCAGGAGAGAAAAAGGGGGAGGGGGTTGAGGAGAAGATGCTAGAATCAAATCTGAGGAGAAGTGCACGTGTTCTAGTACTGTTTGTTTTGTATTTCATTGAGAGGGAACTTTGAAGAGCAGATTAATAGATGGAGATGATGCAGTGCTTTGTTTGCACAGTTGCACTGTTCCTGATTTGAGAGATGGGTTGGTTGTTTAGGCAATTCAGGAACTTCTAGTGAGAATTTTTTTTTTTTTTGGTAAGGAACTTCTAGTGAGAATTTGTAAAGCGGTGTTCCCAAGATGGTTGCTAAAAGCTGAAAATAGCTCTGGTTACCCATTCTGAGGTGTGTGAGAAATGTGCAAGGGCAGTCTGTGAGATTGGTGCAGTAGAAAGTGAGAAGAACTACTTCTCATCAGCTTTAATTGTAGACTCTTAGCTACAACTGCCACTAAGCATTATTATGAATGTGTGGGCTCACAGAGGGATTGTGTGGTTTAAGCAAAATTTGGAGAGTTTTCAAGCGTCTGGATAGACCTTTACTTTTTGCTTAATCTTGATCTTGTTGCTGTTTTTCTTAGTCTAAAACACCTGAAAGTTTCACAATATACTAATGTCGACATGTAGTTTCACAAATAATATTTTCGTGATTTTTTTTGGAATTTGGATAATATGTTAAATTCTGGCAGGAAGGCAAAATAAAATGCCTTTTGCTTTTAAAAAGCACAAACAAGCAGGCTCATTCTCAATCAGCGTCATCAAACATCCATTACTCCCATTATGATCACCTGCCTTTCATTATAGTCGTTAATCGATTGTTGCTTTTGATTCAGTTTTGGTTTTACACATCTTGCAGATAGATTTTGATATCACTGGTCACTGGACTGAACCGATAATCTATGGCTCAAAGGATGTTTGGTCTATGAATTTGCAAACTATCCTTGACTGGTCTCCCTTTCCATCAAAGGAGGACCTAATGCAACAGGTTTATCTTTTGTTTTTTTAGCTTTCTGTTTCATTTCTTTATTCCGATGCTATATGTTTGTTATTTCACCTGCTCTCAGCTGTTCCTTCATCAAGTCAAGAAATTTAGTTCCTTAGTCTCATTTAAGGGTTTAAATTATTTGAGCCACCTTCATGACGGTCAAGTTTACTGCTAGAATTGGAGTTCATACTCTGAGTGACTACAATTTGATGGAGCATAAGATGTTATGGTTGTTTTCTGCATAGGGAAACTGTTTTCTTTAAATCATATTAAAGAGCTCTTCTAGGTTTATGAGTTACTGGAGTCAAGTGTTGTGAAGCTTGACGTTGACTATACTCAAGCTACTTGAGCTTGGTAACAAACAATTTATAACTCAAATAGCTTTCAGGCAATGAATAGCTTGCAAGTAGCTAGACCAAGCTTGCACTTGCACTTTTAATCTCATTGTATTTGGTTGGCAATAGCTTCATAAGGTCGAGATACTGAAAATGGGATATTTGTCTTCTTCACTTAATCTCAAACGTTGTGGAGGCAGGATATGGCGTCTTAGTACTGTTCTGACTAATAAGTACTTGGCCAAAGAGTAGAACAAAAAGGCATGTAATAAGGTTCCTTTGGTGTATGTCAATGATGGGGACGTCTTAAATGCCTCATTTTGGGGACCACATAAATTTGAGTGGCAGATATAATATGCGGCATGAGGGGAGATAAGATAAAATCTGGTTACTGAATGTCTGCCAGTGGAATTTAAATCCTTTAGAAGTTTTACATTGGGAGCCTGTAATATCAAATGCGATTGCAATATTTTTGGACATGTTGATGCAGCTGCTAAGTATTGACCCCTGGTGCCTTGAAATTCCTCAAGAGGAGAATTTCGTTAATTTTGAGTTGGGCTGTTTTTCTTGTGAAAAGATAATTTGTTGCAACTACTCTCTGGTTGTTCCTGAATATTGAATCTTCTTTTCCCAGTTTGAGGATATTGGGTCACATGGAACAAAAGTCCTTATTTACAATTTGTGGCTGAACGATGAAGGCATATATGAATTAAGTTTTGATGACGACGACGAGGTATATTGCCCATGGGAAATGTGTTTTCCATGTAGTATTTTCATGTGTTCTATATCCATATTGTCAGTTACAAATCCCTTTCGCCTGCTTTTGTTGGAATGAAATTTTGGGAGTGTTTGATTTTGCAAATTGATCCAATGGAATCATCAGGCTCTTTCTCTGTACCTCTGATCAACCAGTAATGTTTTATTTATTTCATATCTTTTTTGTGCTGGATATTTTGTAGGACTTGTAGTTCTCCATGGTACTATATATTTCAAGAGAATCCTTGAGCCTATTTGATTTCATGTGAATTTTTTAAAAGCTTCAAAAGATTTTGAAATGAGCACTTATAAAGGGAAGTTTGACTGTTGGTCCCTTTTCTGAGGGATGCACTGTCAAATTGTCTGTTGGCATTAAGTCTTGGGCTGCAAAAAGTTAGAGAAAAAGAGTTGCTTCTCTGGGGCATTCACTGATGTATAAGTTCAACTAACTATGAGTAGTTTAGACTACTATAAGTTTCTGCTGTTTCTATAACTTCTCCAAATCCAAAATATTTACATGATAAAAAAGAAAAATTTCAAAGCTTGCCTGCAGAGCCTGATACTTTTGTTGAACCTTGGTAGTGCTAATTTGGCCAGTTTACTGCGAGCATGTAGAGATATGTTTAATATATTCTTCTCATCTTTTCCTTGTTTCTTTTTGCAATAATACTTGAATTTGTGAACCAAAATAGGATATCATGCTGAGAGAAGAAGCAAATCAGGGAAGCATGACAAGAATAAACAAAAAGACAGCTGCACTCCAAGCACATATATCTTACCGGTTGCGCTATTCATTGAGGGTTGGTCTTTGATTTTCTACATTCTCTATCTTGTTAAAATGCGGTATTTGTTCTCGTGCCTCATTTATATTATACATATAACTAGTTCTTCTCCTTAGGCATATGCTTCGATGCTATATCTCCGGAAATTGACAAACTTCAAGATTCTGTTGAGGGGGAAACCAGTTGACCAGTATAACATTGCGGATGACTTGAAATACTCGAAGGTAGTACCATATAAACCCCATAGCGCAGCAGCATCAAAAGAGGTAAGGTGCATGATGCAACTAAGAGAATTTGAATCTTCTCGTGGTTGCTAGATTTTTATAATTACCAAGAAGTTTGTTTGGAGCAACTTTTACCTTTCCTTTCTACTTAACTCGTGTTTTTAGCATTTGAAATTTGACTAACAGAGAACCTCAAATTTTTCCATAAATGTCTTGACATGAAGGTCATTTAAATCAAGGGAAATCTTTTCATAATTTCGGCAAATAACTATTTTCCTTCTGGTTGGAAATCCAAATTTCGGAGGGAGAGTAGAATAAGCAATTATCATAAGTAGAGCCAAATGCAGACTTAAATTCTTTCCCTTAAGTGGCTTAAAAAATCAATGTGAGTCCAACAGCTGAATCTTTATTTCTGCTCTGGTTGTGCAAGAGTTTGCTGCCACACCACATTAGAGCTTCTTCTGACAATAGCAAGTGGGTTACAAGTTTCTTTGTACTAGCTCGAGTCAATTTATTTTGGTTAAAAGCGGATAACGAACTATTTTTAAGATCGAAATGTCATTTGGTGTCCTACTAGATGTGGATTCTTTTAGGAAGAACCTAGAGGAGGGCCTCTTCGCAGAGTTGCTGGAATCACTCATACATGAATCTGTCACGGTTTTACTTAGCTTTGAGAAAATCTTACGTGTTGTTTGGTTGAAGAATTTCCTTGCCGATTGTCTCAGTGTCTCATTATTTCAGTAGTTTGTTTTCTTATAAACTGCTGTGATCTTCTGCACCTTGTAGTTTCATATTTTGGGTCAGATTCCTATCACGTCAGCACAGCTGTTGGTTGTATCCTCACTTGATTGTGTTGACTAGTCATAGACCTGTCATCATTGTGCAAAGTGTTCGGGTATTTGTCAATAATCATGGAGCAGGTGTTTCATTAATGCGATGTCAAATTTTTGATTTCATGAATTCTACCCCACGAGCCTCTTTTTTCTTCCTCTTTGACATACTTATATGATGCTTTTAATTGTTCTTTTGATCACAACAAGCTAGCAAAGATGTCTTTCATTCATTTCTTAATCCTTGTATGCACCTCCTTTGCTTGTACACTTCACCTAGTTTTTTTGTTGCCTGTCTAGGTCAATTACTGTCAATTAGTTTAATGGTTATAATTAGTTGAATGTATGACATAGCAAGTCTATAAAACATACGATTTCTGAAAATATGCTCTATTTTCACGATTCCTGGTCGGAGTGCAAATAGGATACCATTTCTGCCTTTGTTAAGGCAGTTGTTTCCAGCAAAGTTTGTAGATGTCCTCAAAGGGTTTTGAGAGGGATTTTATAAGTTTTAGCATAATTCGTTTTAGTGTACTAAGCTTTTAAGGAGGTATTGTACTTTAATGTTTTTTTTTCTTGGTTTAGGTTGCTGTGGATACAACCATTGGCTTTATAAAAGAAATTGATGATATTGGAATTTCTGGATTTAATGTGTACCATAAGAATCGCCTGATCCGGGTACGCTCTTTCAATTACTCGATCAACACATGTGCACTTTGATATCCTGGGTTTTAGTGCCTGCTACAATGCATATTAATATAGAGCTGCATTTGATCAATATGTGGATGGTTTTACAGCTTCAATGTAACTGAACATTTTCAGAAACTTAACACTAAAAATCTCATGAGCCTTTGATTCTGACTTCAGAAATATGTGCTTGCATAATTAGGGAAGATAATTAGTTTGGTTTGATTTATTAAAAATTGGTCCTTATGGTCACTGTAGTAACTGAGTTTCATTACATTCTCCAGCCTTTCTGGAAAGTCACCAGTGATGGGTCTTCAAAAGGATACGGCGTTGTTGGTATTGTGCTTACCGTCTATGTTTTCATCAAAAACTTTTTGTTGGATTATTTATTATTTACCAGATTCTATTCATACATTTTAGGAGTTTTAGAGGCAAATTTTATAGAGCCTGCACATGACAAGCAAGATTTTGAGAGGTCATCACTATACATACGGCTGGAAACTAAGCTGAAGCAGATACTTTCAGAATACTGGTTAGTTATTCTTCTTATAGTCACTTTGACAATTGTGTGTTAATAATGTTTCATGATTGGTTGTGTGATGACTGATAAATGTAATCTCAGAAATTAGTGGATAAGAAAGGCATGTTGGCTATCACCTGTCATTTGTGTTCCCTAGCATATTTCTGCAATTACATTTTTCTAGTTCCCAATAAATCACAGATGGTTAAACATTTTGCTGCGGAGTGACTGCTTTGAAATTTTCGGTCTATTTCTCCACTAAGCTTTGTGCTTGTTGTGGTTTTTGGCATTAACATCTTTATTTATTGTCTATGTATCATGTTATTGTGGCCATTGTTTTCTTGCGACAAGCTACTGTCAGTAGTGTTTATGTTTTTTTTTGACCTGATGGAGATTGTTCTGAGACAGGAAAGGCCACTGTCACCTTGTTGGCTATCAAACTCCTGGTTCTAAGACGCAGAAGGTGCAAAAGGGAGGTGTAAGTCCCACAGGGGTCGAAACCGATGTGCAGAAACAATCCAGAGAAAGTCGTCACTTGGCCAGTGTCTATGAAGGAGTGCAACTAAATCCACCAACTGTTAGCCTTGCTGCTAATGTCAGGCAGGGTTTCCTTGATGGGCAATCTAATAATCGCAAAGAATTGTCTGTTAATCAGCCCATTGCTGGATTTGCAATGGTAAGTGAGGTAATCATATTATTTTTCTTATTCCTATAGATCGTATGTACCCTATTTGTCTATTTTTATCTTGCCCAAGTAGATTATCTTGAGTTACACATACATTACCTTGGGCTGAACTAAAAAACGGTCCTGTCTTAAGAGCTAAATTGGCTAAAGGGATGGGTCATAATTATTACAGAACCCACATGGCCCAACAATCTTTTATGTATTTTTCCAGTAGTAATTTTAGGAACTATTGCATGTAATGTAGGCTTAGCGGTTCACCAATCATTGATGTTTCCTCAAATAATATTTTTCATAACTGTGTGAATTTGTGTGCTAGTTATTATGGAACAGGTGTGAGCAAATTATATGGATTTGTTGTCTGATACCTGCATATATGCTGTTTGGCAATGTCCGAATTCCCTTCTCTGTTATATTACTCTATAATAGGTCATTAAAACTTAAATTAGTAATGGATTGGTGGGTGGGAGTAGATTTTGCATGTATTGAGGAAATTATCATAGGCGTAGTGAATTAGCTTCTTTTTTCTGCTTTCATTGCATAATGTGGGTATTGCATTTACACAATCCATTTTCACAACTTGGAATGGATTTGCAATTGAGGTTTCATTGCTAATATAGACAAGATGTCATTGTTAGACTGCTTTTCTGAGAATGCCTTGATTATTACTTTGTGGTATGCTTGGATTGTGGTGTCTTTTAAGACATAAATCGTGCATGATGGGGGTCATTTTTTTCTGCGAGCGTCATGCGAGTTCTTAGTTGGTCTGCATAGGTAATGATATTCTTTTGTCTGCCTTTGGAAGGTCTCAATAGATTTTTAATGCGACTCCAGTTCATAAAGTTGGAAATACCTCTTGTGATCCTGACAACGATGATCTTTCTAAGACAAATCGAAATTTCTCCAATCAAAATAATTTCCCGTCTTTGAAGTTATCCATTGAATCCAGATGCAGAAATTAGTTAATATGATATCTTTGTTGATATATAATATGAGGTCAGAAAGTGTGCAAGGTGTTTTGGGTATTGATGTTACGGACAGCTCTTTTATTATTATTTTTTTTTTGGGGGGGGGGTTAGAGATAAATGGTATTATAGCTCTTTTGATAATTTGAGTTGTTTGAGCAAATCTAACAATCCAGTCACATTTTACTTCACCTGTCAAGACGGTTGGAAGATTTGATTATGATACCTCAGGAATTAAAAAAGACCATACGATTTGGATGATCATTATGGGGAGCCCATCCATCTAACTAACTTCTTGTGGAAGACGCTTGTTATCTTTCTTGCTAAATGTTTGATCTGCTTTCCTCTAAATGCCACTTGATTCACCTTCTAGATCTGTTGCTGTTGTATTATTTCAATTATTATTATTCTAAATGATAGGGATTGTAGTATCAACAGCGGGAGGTAAGCACCCTTCGATTGCATGATGGTGATTGGCAATAAATTTAGATTGCTTCTGTAGGTTGAGGAGCATAATTCCCTCAAGCATTTGCATTCATAGTTCACTAGTTCATGCGCTTCCCTTTGTAATCAAAGTAACTCTGCAATTGTCCATTCCAATGTTTACTTTGCTCATGTAAGTTTAGCTAGACAGACGAGTAGAGTTTCACTCTGTGGATATCATGATGGACGGTTGCTTTCATCTTGAAGTCACTGAACTGTATCTTCTTGATGGTCTAATATGCATATTGCAGGGTTCAGACAATGCATCAGCCAATGGTATTGAATCGATGTCCTTAGATCAGATCTGTGAGGAGAATGTACAACTCTTTATGAGGTAAAGTGGCTATGTTTAACCTGAGTTTAGAAATTAGGTGGAAATTTGTGTTGGTAAAGAACATGAGAGTTTGTCATATCGGGAGTCCACATGCGCATTCAATATCAGCCGACATCTGTTTTTGATGCTGTGGAGGTAGATCAAATGAGGTTTAGATGAAACTTCTGACCACTAATGCAAAATTAACCCCTTTCATATCTTAATGTGTATATTCACTCTGGTTAGGTTATAAGACTGGATATGATATAGTGGGATGAGGTTTTTGTTTTTTTGTTTTGTGCTGGATGATACTAGAAGCCGCTTTGGTGTGTCACAGCCCTTTGGTGAGTTTCCTTGATGACCAGCTTCCAAATCTCAGTTTCGCTGGTGAATCCCGCGTGTCCTACAGCCATCATCTGCCCTTGCTCCGCCTTACTCGGCAGCGACCAGCACACCCCACGGTTGCCTGAACCACCGTAGTCGTAGGTCAGAGCCGGTGGGACTCCTGCAGAGTTCCATCTAGTCCGACACCAGCTTTGTCCTTTTAGTTCAGTTTGGTTAACCGTTAACCGAACCAAAAGTATCCGAGCTGGAACCAAGAAATGGTTATTTTTTATTATCTGAACTGGAACCTGAACCAAACTGAAAATGCACGAAATTTTGGTTCGGTTCGGTTTGGTTCTCTGGTTCGGTTCTGACACCCCTATGTGCTATAGATCTCCAATTACAAAATCTACAGTCTCGAGTGTCTGATTTTAAAATGTCGAGATCAAACGATCTTACGCTCTACAGTCTAACAATGCGATAATAAAAGTTTTAAGACCTAAAATGTGGTTTTATAGGAGAAATTCTATTTGGGCTTATCCCCCCCAACCAGGTATTTATTGGGCTACACAGGTATATATCATTAGGAGACATCACCAGAACCCGGGTAGGACAAGTGGTTCTGTTGGGCTCTATATCCGGGCAACCAATTGTAGCCTCTTTATACTTAGTTCACCACTAAATGATTCTAAAACTGTAATGAGTGATTTTGCCACATTGGTTTCAGTGTGTCCAAATTTTTTCTTTATTCCGTCCAACCTCTGGGCTTAAAAAGTAAAATCAGATTATTCCTCTAGCAGTTTTGATAAGTACATTGTTGATTTAGTTGCTTTTACGCAGGTGTCAGGGACACGAGCAGAAAGAGACCGAGCTGAAAGAGATGGTAGGTTTTATTTTTTTTTGCAATCCATATTATGCTTATGCAGTTTGACTAGGTAGTTGGAAAAAATCCTGTTGCTGTCGATACGCAATTTATACTCGTCTGTGTTCACTCGGAGTAGATCCAGAAGGTGGAGAACGAGTTGGAGGAAACTCGAAGGAAAAGTGCCTTGCTTTCTTCATATATAGAGACTCATAGGAAACAGAAGCTATTGCAACAGCAACACCATGCTCGCGAAGTCTAGGCATTGGGAGTGCTCCAAAC
Source organism: Eugenia klotzschiana (assembly GCA_025175695.1). NCBI lineage: Eukaryota > Viridiplantae > Streptophyta > Magnoliopsida > Myrtales > Myrtaceae > Eugenia > Eugenia klotzschiana. Next base: position 13,364 of record JANUWG010000033.1, read on the forward strand.
AGGATTGGCTGGTACATTTGGTTTTTGCAAAATTGGTGCTAAACATTTGCCTATCCCTACGTGCAAACGTTGGCTAGACTTCTAACGTTGCATGTACGATGCCATTGTCGTAAATCTCAATGATTTTCCACTCCTTGCTTTTGTGTTTCATGGGTGTGTCTTTGCTCATCAATATTTTAACCTGTATTTAGTCTTTCCTTTGGTAGTTGCATTTCCTGTGAAGCATGTGCATTTAGATGCATAGAACGAGCACGTGTGTGTGTTTTTCCCCCCCCATTCATTGAATATATATGGATATGTGTCGGTGTAGTTCGGTTACAGACCTTTTCTTTTTGCTTTTGTGGCACTACACACGCTTTGGGGTCACTACCTGTAATATCGGTGCTTTGGGTGGAACATTCTTCTATGACATTATAAGCCAACAGTCGCTCATAAGGAAACTGAAAGCTGCTGCTGCTACTCGTTATCGGACAGGTCACCTCCTTGAGGATTCTTTTTCTCCCCCAAAGGAAGAGATCACCCGGTACTTTGTTTTTTGTCTGGTAAAATGATTTATAAGCTGAATTTGATGGCGAGATTTAGGTCCTCTTTTTGTTTTTAAGTACAGCCGGCGCAGTTAAGTGTATTCAGATGGGAATAGACCTACGGCAAATGTATCATTACCTTTTATCGCAGTATCCTTTTTTTGGGCAATTGCAGCAGTATAATCTTTTCCATTTTTTTCTTTTTTTTTGAATTGTGGTTTCGATAAGTTTTAGAGCGGACATGCAACTAGTTCTGATGAGGAATCACTGCACCACATTAATACGTCCGAGGAAAACCGCATTGTAGGCCTATCGAGTTTTATGTTCCGGATGAGCGAATCAGGCGGTATCGCGCGTAAATCATGATTGCCGGAACAGAAAAAAAAAACAAACTACGGTCACACTATTGATTCAGTTTGCTGCAAAGTCACCTGTGAATCGTGGGTTTCGAGATGAGCATATCGGTCGGTGTCACGCATTGCCGAACTCCGTCCGCTTTAACCGGGTTCACTTTGATGAAAAGTAGGACTAATCCGCGAAGCAAAATTAGATTGTCGCTGCTACTTTCGGGGGAGATTGTTTCAGCTTGTAGTCACTCAACGGACACGTCCCTCCTCCGAGGAGGAGGAGAAAAAAAGAGGAAAAAGGCCAAAGAGCCGTTCTTAGCTTTTGATTTTCACTGGCGAATGGCGAAATGGGTGGTTCCCCGCGTGCATGGCTCGCAAATGATTCGTGATAGATCTTTCTTGAGATTATTTCGCTCTCGCTTCAAGATTGACAAGGGAAAGAGCTAATTCTTCCTCCCATCGGGATTCCAACTCCAGATAATTAAGGGGAAAGAGAGAGAGAGAGAGAGAGAGATTAGCGGTTGATTGGCGCCCCTGGAAAAAAGGTTGGAATCTTGAGAAACGTAAAAATTTCATCTTTGTTGACCATCACTAGATGGCGAAACAGGCGCATTGCATTATCCATGCGTTATTTTACCGCGGGGCCTTTCATTGGATTCTGGAACCAGGCTCATTTCCACTCCTCCCTTTATCCTATTCCAGATTCTGAGACGCGCTTCTCGCTAAAAATAGTGTCCCAAAACTTTTTTTTTATCCTACTGCACGTCCATTGACTAGCTCTGTATAATATGCCGCCTCGCGTTCATAGATGTCGGGGACCGGGACAGGGACATAAAATAAGGGGAGCCCGTAAATAGGTCGAGGTCGTGACTCAGCCCCGATGCGATGTTGTGATCGAGTGCAATCGTCTTTGCTCAGAACTTAAAATTGTGATTGAGCGCAAGGTGTCTCTCCATTGCTTAACAATCGGACTTGCATCCCGTACGAACAAGCTCGACGGTATTCGCCCGTCGACGCTTCGGTGGTAAGATATATCGTGGCACTCTTTCCCTTGATATATGAATCGGCGCCATGCGCTCTCGTGAAAAGCAGGTCTTGACAAGAATTCTAACCTCGACTCGAAAGGATGCTGAGCGAAAAAAGCTGAATAATCTTGAAGTAATAGAAGCGAGGAATTACTCAGTTCTCCTAGAACAACATAGTTCGCGAGTTTAGGAGTAATCGCTATCCTGAATTTCGAAACAGGAAAGCAGATGAATCTTGCTTGTAAGTTGAAGTTAGAAGGCACTCGTAGAGCACCTAAATGTTGTACTCCGAGCCAAAAGTACCTGCAAATTTTCCTCTTAGAGGGTATCACCACAGTAACCACTTATGTATTCATGGTAGGCGTTGTCCCGACACCTTTCACTGATCTGAAGAACACTGCAACACAGCGACAGCTTGTGCATCATAGGTGCATCCCCAAATACACAAATCCTAAGAATTTTCCCTCCGCTCTCGGCCAGGGGGCGATGATTAACACAGAGCTTCTCTCTCGGAGACATATGAACAAGCACAGACACATACGCAGAAAAGAAGCACGGTGCAAAGCTTTGCAGCCCTTCAGAACGATGCAGTCTGCCATTCCTAGGACACAGAATTTTACAGACAGACGCCAGTTTTCCGTACAAGCAGACAAGGGCCTTCTTCATTCTCTACTTCTTTCTGCTTGTGTACGCCCAGTTAACACCAAGAAGGAGATCCAAAGCATGGTTATCATTTGGACAGTAGCAGTAAGCTTGAGCATGTCGGGACCACAGAAACAGACACACAAAAGGAAAGAAAGAGGAAAGGATAAAAATTTAACTGCATCAATATCCATGGAGGGTGGTGGTGGTGGTGGTGCTGAAGATACCTATACTACAGCTGCATTATTGACCCTTACCCTACTGCCTCAAGCTGAAGATGCCATGCTTTCTCTGCTTCCTTTCATTATACAAACCCCACATAATACAAATAAAACCCTAGAGCCACTAGCTACATTATTAGTTCTCTCATGTGAGCTTTCTGGCACTCAGCGAATTTCGTTACAATTTGATCGGAACGCGTTCGTTTTTATCTATGTGGAGTGCTGTCTCGAGCTTTTTAGCCCGGCTGTAACCTGATTCAGGTTGAAGCCTGTGGAAGCCTGAAGGCGAAAGCGTTAGCGGGATCTACCCTGTCGATTGGACCTCCGCTAGGTCAATGTGGCGGGATACTTGAATCGACAAGACCACGAATCATGGACCGGATGCAATCATATGTATCTAGTCGACCCTAGAACGGGTGTGTAGTCAAGCATTTGCCTAAGACTGGACGCCTAAATGGATCGATTTCAGAAGCAAGAGATGAAGAAATCGGCGTGTTGACTCAATCATGCACCCGGTCGCGGCTCGCATTCCGAATGCTTCACATGAGTTTTCAGTGTTGATCCATATATACTCGAGTTTTATTAAACGAACAATGGCGTTTTGTCGAAACTCTTTGCGGGCATTGTAAATCGCTGCGAGCATTGTGGAACTCTATTTCTTCTACGAAAAATGCAAATCAATATGAGAGAGACGTAATTAGGGATTGGTAGTGATGATTATTATACTACAAGACATGTTCTGTTTATCCAATACTGAGAGCTAATGTTCTTGGCACTTCTCTTTTCCCTTCTCCAGTTTTCCCTCTTCTGGTTTTTTCGCTGCATGGAAGAAAGAGAACTCGCAGGAAGCGGCACGGCGCAACGAACGACCCCTTCAAGAATTACAATTATTGTTCGCATGACCCGTGAAGAAGATCGAGAGTGACCATATCTATGCACATAATCAGAACAGAACTATAGGGCAGAAGTTCATGAACACGAACAGAGGCTCTCAAGTCTTTTACTCTCTTTTCTTGTCCACCGTATCTAGCTACAATCGTATATAATCTCTCGATCTCATACACTCTTCATCTCGGAAGCCACTGATGAACGGAATGAAGCAGCCACACAGGTCCAAAGTGCGAACGCAACTGCGTTCAGGCTTTCTTGTCAGAATATGCAACTCATCCAAGGAATTATCCGGCATTTTTCAGGTATGTATACGCACAAGTATTTGCATAATATAGATACAGATGTAAGCAGAAGTAGGGATGCTTGGTTTGGAAACGTCAAAGGGCTCTTTGAGAAACTTGTAGAGTTTGCTGCTCGATGGAATTATTGGGATATGCCAGCTTTAATGGTTAAAGCAATGACCCCACTCTAAACCCTAGCTCTAACCCTAATTCCTAACCCAAGCCCTAACCCTACTTTAAGTTTTATTACGGAGCACTTATATCACGTGATACATTAATGTGGTTTATTCTCGCCCGACGGATCAAACGGAAGTTATTTGTTTTAGCTTATAGACGCGTATCGAAAGTAAGTGCACTTGAATAATATCACGACCAAGTGAGCTACCAACCATTTGTACATAAGAGGGTTACACTTTAATCTAAACTATTAATAAAATTTATTTTGTCGACAATAGGTAGACAATATTACTTTTTTCAAAGGCATTGCTAGACCATTGTTTTGTATTTCTTTTTCGTTTCTTTTCACATTTTTTTAATCTCTGAATGACATAAATAAAATATAGTAATTGATTACGGATACACTCAATGACAAATCTCCTAACAGTAATCTTGCGTAAAATTAAGTTCCTTTTAGAGATAAGTGCATTGAAAGTCCTAAAATTTATCAGGAAATTGTATTGAGTTTTAAAACTTTTGAAAGTGCAATTAAATTCTATAATTTGTTAGAATGTGCAATTGAGTCTTAAAAACTTTAAAAAAGTGCAATCAAGTCCTCAAATTTGTCAGATTGGTGAAATCAAGTCATTCTGTTGATTGCATATTTTGAAAGTTTTAGGACTCGATTGCACATTTTGAAAGTTTTAGGACTCGATTGCACATTCTGACAAGTATTAAGACTTTGTTACACTTTTTGAAAGTTTTAGGACTCAATTGTACTTTCATGAAAAATTTAAAAACTTTCAATGCGCTTATTTCTTCTTTTTATTGCATAAGAAAAGATACAAGCCCTCATAAATTAATTTTATTTCACTGCGTAACAAAAGTAAGCGACTTATTTTCATGCATAATAAGACATTGAAATATACCGATTTTATCTTTTCAAATTTTCAAAATACGTTAGGTGTAACTTAAAAATAGTATCCTAGAGACAGTCTTGAATATTCAAATGCTATGATAATTGGAATTGATGCATCCGCTAAGTGTTGTAGATCTTCAGTCCAATATGTGTGCACCTAGCAAGATGTGCCACTAATTTATAAATTGCTTCTTCCCTCCAATGATGAATTATCACATTTGGTTGATCAAGCGCTCGTTTATTTAATTTAAGGCTTCTTTGTCAAATAGGATTGCTCCAACAAATAATCATGAAACACAACAAACAATCAAATTTTGGTATTCGAAGCGAGATGAGAACACCGAAACTGATTCGGCAATGAGCAATGAGCTTTAAGATGTAACCATGTCTCAATGCTACTATAAGGGACTTGATAATCAACCAAACATTAAAGAGAACAAATTCTCAAGTGTATCTGTCATTTTTTTTGAAATTTCATCCCAACCAGCCCCCCATTGGTCGGACTGCCCACACTTGGATAGATCTCGGTAGATCCAAGCCCATCTAGGCGGCAACAGCCGAGATCCCGTGGAGGTCCACGACCGATCAACGACCACCCCTACCCATATCGACGGCGGAATGCACTGGGATTGGTGCCACACAGAGAGGGAGTGATGGAGAAGCGAGTCTTGTGCGGGACCAAACCGCTAAAGGGTGGAGAGATAGGCAAAGATAGCAAGAAGCCGATCCAGAGTGGCCGAAGCGGTCAGAGGTGTTGCGGCAGCGATCGACAGGCAAAGCGCAGTGGATGCAGATGGGAGAAGCAGATACAAGGAGTGGAGGTAGAAAGGGGAGAGAGAGGGAGAGTGGCTTGGTGATGATGGACGGCTAGGGATTTTCCGGGGTTCTCTTTTTATTATCTAAGGGGAACTCATATTCTGATGATGTTATTTTCATGATTACTAACCAATCAAGAGTCATATTGTAGTAGAACATAACTCTATGATACTCATCAATAGCAACAACTAAATCGATCATGCAGAGACTGAGTTCATTGGTCGCAAATATCGACGAAACTAAGATGAAATCTCCTACACTATCCTCAGTTGGTTGCCACGTGTAAACTTGTATAGTCATTGTCCATTCAAGAGTTAAGTAAATTTTTCAATAAAAGTAACTCTTTGTCTGTGAATTGGGCACGTGGGTTTTATTGAAAGAGGAGCTCTCTTGATTCTAGGGTTGGATTCTGAAGGGCGGGTTCAATAACACTGCACTGAGTGTAGCTAGATCTCCCTGTATAGTGCTCGCTGCTCACTTCGAGTATTGGGATTATTTGAGCGAGCATGATTAGATCTTATCCTTAAAATCGCTTCTCTTGCTTTCTTTGGGCTTCTTATGTAAGGAAATGAATCAAATAATAAGTATTTTTCTTTAAGTGGTTTAACAAACAATGTCTCATTGTCATGGCTATTTTTTATTATTAATCCTATATCCCAATTAATTTTGTGGAAATGACTAGCTCAGGGATAACTAAGATCAAAAGACGAGGAAAACTATCAAAAACGTATTAAATCTATCGTGCGGTGGTCGATTCAGTTTTAAAACTTTTTGATTTGATCAATTTAGTCCTGAACTTTTTGATGATTATCAGTGTAGTCATTCCAGTCAATAGTCGTCGGGCTATGTGGCATGATTATCGCTAACGTAGACAATTTTTGTAAATTTTTTTTAAATTGAATTTTTCTAAATTTATTTATATTTCTTCTTTTCTTTCCTTTTTTTTCCAACTGTGGGCCTCGGACCCTGGCCGGCATTGGGCGAGGGCGTCACGACCCTCACCCGAAGTCCTCGTCGGCCATAGTGACA
>JANUWG010000034.1:0-20106 GCA_025175695.1 Eugenia klotzschiana
TTCTCCTTTGTAGCTTTGTAGTTCATGTTGAAGTTTAATGAAAGTAGTGAAAGAGGCAAAGCTTTCCGTAGTTGCAAATGTGAATAATCATATTTTCTCTCTCTTACTAGAGTTAGCAGTGAATTATGAGAGATTCTTATAGTCTCCGTTTGTGCATTTTTAGGTTCATTTACATTGATAAACATAAATGCCAAACAATGAACATTTTAGGATACAAACATATTCGGCTTTATTGATATGATTCACCAAACAGTGAATAGAAGTGATAAAATTTATGGATTTCATATCACATCTTATTCAATCCTATCATGGACAGAAATTCAGACGATCAAATGCAGATGTATAAATATTTTTTTTTTGGCAAAGAAAATATCTTTTGTTCATTTATTTTTTTAAGCAACAAAAGTGATCTAGCTGCAATCAGAGGTTAGCGCTAACAAACAAGAAGAGGCCCTTGACTATAGATAGGGCACTAACAACCAATGAACCCTCTTGTTAACAGAGAAAACTGATTGGAAATACGGCATTGTGGATGTTCATCTTACCGAACCGCTATTCTCGACTATAGAAAAGGGGAATGTAATAATGCAGACCTAATTGAAATTACTTTTGATATTTCTTTCTTCGTTGTTCATCTCTTCTTTTTTGGCTGCTCCCACGATAAGTTATTTTTGGTATTTACATAATGAAACAACTCGTAATGGCACACTTTACCCAAAAAGAAAAAAAAAACAACTCTTAATGGCACTCTTCGATCCATTAAACCAAATCCAACCAAGAGTCGACCCTTTACCAAGGAGAAGTTTTCTATCAACTATACCTAGTGTCAGACTCGATGAATAAACCCGATCGGATCTATCAAGAACGAGCTGACGACTAAAACGGAAGCGGCCGACTGCAGTCCCTGAGCCCAGCTTGTAGCAAGCCAAAAGTGTGACTTGAACCTACTTTGCTAAGAGAAGAGAGGGAAAGACACAAGGCCTAATGCAATCCTTCCAATCAGCCAACTCGCTAAGTTGAACACAACACTGACTTCGGCCAGGTTCAACTATCAATCTCCCGGCCTTTGCTTTGCTTATGGATAAGCCATAGTTGTACTTGTCCCTCCAAATGTGAAAACCTTTGATGTTCATTTTCCTCTGAAAGAAAAGGCTTTATGTTGTAGGGATGTACTCTAGTTCTTACCATCCAAGTATACTCTCTAGCATGGCTAAAATTGGTCAGAGGTATTGAACCGACATAAATGCAAAATGTTTATGACTCGATTGGAAAAAAAAATTACAACTGAATTGGCATAATTATAATAGATTTAGGATTTTTTTGATAATTCTCTCAACAAAATCTTAATTCATCTTTTATGGCATGATTTGGAACATAAGTTATGCCTAATCTTTGGCTCGACCTAGCTCGAGCCCGTCCAATGAATCACTTGTGCTAAAAATATTGAATTGTTTTATTTTCTCTCGAATTGATAGCACTTGACGGTATTGATCTAGATGAATTGAATAACGGTGTTTCGTATACATCTACAAACCCTCTCAAGTTTATGCAAAGTGCTCGTAGCCAAACTACTATTTACAATGTTAGATGCAATACCGTAAATAGTGTTTTGAAATTTTCTTAAAAGGTGCCTTCGAATACGAATTACAAAGAACTCGACGCTCAATGATGAGAAAGAAGGTATGATTATTACTTCATTAGGTAACCAAATAAGAAAATGACGTAATTTTTAAAGCGCGGATTGTCATCTTGATGTCATGATTATTGCTTTGAAAACTGAACAATCTCTCATTCAATATATTTAACTAGTGCCCCGAAGCACTTGTTAATAAGATCCTTTTCAAAATTTATGATATTTTCTAATGTGATCGCTTGTTGGATGGCATACTGTGATTTTCAATTAAGGGGAGCCCAGGCTGATCTGATTTGATACAATACCAAGTGGAATGGTTGAAAAATAGTATTCGGGGGTAATGGAATCCCGGGTCGGCAAAATGATTCATCTTTTCTTCTTCTTCTTCTTCTTTTTTTTCTTAACAACACCACGCATGTCTCCTCTTATTTTGTGCATAAACCGAAATTACTCCATATTATCTTCATTTATTTGGCAAAAAAAATGAATGATTTGAACCGCTTTTTCTAAAAATAATCGTTTATATCGCTTGAAATAATTAACCAATGAAAAATATTTCCAACAAGTTATATCTAAACATTTTTTGTGGACAACATTCATTTTTTAAGCAAGATAGGCAATCCTTTTTAAAGAAAATATTTTTTTCCATTTATTTATTTTTCGTGAAACAGACGGAGCCTAAGATCAAAATGAGTTTCGATTAGTAAAAGATGATTTGCCATGCGCTGGGAATTTTGCATTGAGACTTTCTTTTTCTTTTTTTTTTTGTCAGTGTCGAGATTAGTTCTTTCCCATATTTAATACTTTATTTTCGATACTTACTTTTGATATAACCTTATGGCACCCTAATAATAAAAAAAAGGTAAGATAATATCGCATCGTTGTTTTCTCTGCAACTAGCGATCGGCCTGTATTGATCATGAGATTACAATTTTGATCGATTTGAGCATGCCGAGTGAGTAATGCAACGAGCGATGCCCCAGGAGTACATAGAGATATTCTCATGTCTAACCTAGTTAGAGGCCTCATTATCTCGAATCGGGGTTATTTGAGGAAATTGTATTTTTCAGTGGCTATTCTTTTAAGGGTGGATTGAATTTGAAGAGCAATATCACATTGCAACTATTTTACTATCAATTAACATTGTTGGCATCATAATTCTATTGGGAGGCAATTTATGTGTAAAGATTTAGGGGAAAAAAAAAGATATTTCGATTAGACTTTTGCCTGTTTATTTTGTAGCGTGGCTAATGGCATAAAAATTCCAACTTTAACATAAAAAAGCCAAAGATTACCAGAAAGAAACTCGATAACTGATCTCCCGCAATCACACCACATTTCTCTCTCTCCCTCTCTCTCTTTTACTCTCTCTCTTATAATATCAACGCACACCAGCAAAATCAGAGAAAACCCTTGATTGATCCGAGAGAAGTGAGAAGAGAGCCAGAGCTTCGAAGACGACCCAAGAACCTCGAACATGGTGGAAACCAGGCGCAGCGCCTCTGCCAACAAGAGGCCCCTCTCTTCGCCTCAGAATTCGTCTTCTTCCGGGAGCAAACGCTCCAAGGTCGGTGCTTTTTCCTGAATCGACGCTTGCTTGAGCCGAGAACCTGGGATTCGCGATGTGAGCCGCCTCGTGGTCTCCTTGCGGCCTCAGATTCGTGGGTTCTTTAGGATTTTTGGGATGATTTGGGTTTCTGTTGTAGGTCGCGGAGGGTAATCTGCCTGATAAAGCTGATTTGGGGGCGAAATCCGGGTCGGAATCTCGAGATTTCGGGCTTAGATCCTCTGATCGGCGGAGCTCGGATGCGGAGAAGGCTGCCGATGCATGCGAAGTGGAGAAATCGCCGCTGCCGTCAGGTCTGACCTTTGGTTCTTCCCGCATGTGGCCCTAGTCAATTGATTTGGTTCATGAGTTTGGGTGATTTGTGGCTAGGGATTTTCATTTGTTGTTGGTTCGGTTCTTTGGTTGGTTTCTTGTTTTGATAGGTGAAATTGCAATTGGTGAGAAACAAAACTGGCAAAAGAAAAAGTCTTCAAAGCTGACAAAGAAACCTAAGTCTGCGTGGGGACAGCTTCTTTCACAGTGCAGTCAGGTGTGTTTTCTCTTCTTCTTTATGTCAACAGTATTTTGGAGTTTTCTTGGTTCGTGAGAAGTGTGAGAACGTGTATTCTACTTGGGCTTCCTTGGTATATGGTGGTCCCAGAACTCTGATGAGAATGAGAGTTGGATGTGAGAGGTCACTCGAGTTGTTTGAAATATGGAAATGTCATGGTTGATAACTATTTGTTTGGGTTGTTCATTTTGTAGTGGCATGATATCTTGTGTCCATAGGGTGATTGAATGTGATAGTTTATTCGTGAATGTGTTGATCTGTGCATTCTTTCGAGCATCTGATTTTGATTTCTTAGTAATCAATGACTGAAGTTCCTGTCATGTGGTGTGGACATGCACTTGGTCAGGATGTTTTATTGCGATCTCTCCTTTTTTTTTGGGGGGGGGGTGGTTGCTTAGGTATATATGAACCGGCAACTTTGGTGCTGTACTTGGGATTGTAACTGGCCATGTATTGAATCACCACCACGATGGCTTGGAATTCATTCATTTTGGCCTACAATAAACAGGCGAGGCTTGTGAATTTAATTTACAGATTGATGGTTGAGTGTGATTGTCAGTTTCATTCCATTATGGATTAGACCAAAGTGGAATAACACACTTATCATGTCAAGCTTGTTGGAAGATGGCTTCATATGAGGAGATGGCAGATTATGGCATTTATTGCTGGCATTTGATTGTGATAATTGGAACTTTTACAATTTAAAAAAGCCTTGGCGTGTGTTGTGCTGTTGGTTATCAACTTAGAAGAGGGCCATCTTATGGGCTGCAATAATTGAAAAATTGCAAAAAATTTTCTTTCCTAGCTCTATTGAACAATCACATCATGTGATCTCATGCATCAGGATTTGTACATACTACAATACCTGTGAAACTGCTATAAATAGGTGGGATATCTTCAGAGAAGAATATGATGCGGAAGAGATCTAGCAACAGTAAAACTATATTGGTACTTTCAAAGTGTTTAGGTGAGCCTTACAGTTTGCTTGACAAAATCAATCATGCGAACCAAAATTTATGGCCCCTGGCTACCTATTCAACTAGTCCATCACCACCTTGAAGGGACAACTTGTTTTGAACTTTACACCTAATATCTGGAATAAGATTTAGAGTTTCAGCATCTAAAATCCTGTCAGAACTATTGTTGTATGCCTTAAACATTTTCAAGAAACTAGCTTATAGTAATAAAATGAAGTCAGTCCTTCTAAAAGGAGATATGGAAGCCTTAAGAATGAATTTTTTTAATTGAGATTGCAAAAGAAAGAAATTGGTTGAAGTTGACACTTGTTATACCAATCTAAAAGAGATAGGGAAGCCTTGTCATTGAATTATTCATAAAATATCACTCTTAAGGTGTCCTAGGAAGCATAAACTGTGAATGTAGAATTAAAAAAATACAAAACCCAGCACAAGCCACGCGCGCGGGGTATTACGATATGTACTAGATGGGAGGATGAAACCACAAATGTGGGATCTTTGCAACAAGAGAGGGACTGGGGACCCTCACCAGCTCTCCTATGCGAGGTTTCTGATCCTCATTGGCAAGTGTTGAGGGTGGCAACCCCTGTTTCATTTCCATAGGATTGGTGACCTTGTCGAATCTCTTAGGCTGCATCCGGTTTCGGATTGGGATAAGATCGGATAAAGGGGGATTTGAAATCCTCTGAATATTCTCCGGATTTCTAGAAATATCCCATCGCATGTTTGGTAGGACATAAGATAGGATTTGAAATTTTTTAATATCCTAGTTTGAAAATCTTTGAAAGTCCCACCTCTGACTTGCTCCTCCTGTACATGACGACTCAAACCCCCATTGGATCTCTTCCGTTTAGCAAAATTCCGGACTAAAGGAGAGGAGGATCTCTCTCTGGCGTTGCATCAAACACTTGGGTGAGCTCTAGTTCAGAGTCGACCAAAAGAGAGATTGTGGAACAATATAGGCCGAGAGTGAGTAATCAGAGGTGAAGTGGAGAGAGGAATCCGAGACATAATCGGTGATGGTGGAAAAGCTGGAAAATCAACTGAGAAAGAGAGGGATCCATGGATGAGGTAGTGAACCCTAGCCTTCCAAGTAAGGGACGTTCACGATGGATGGCTACCGGAGTGATGGTGGGGTGCTGCTGATGAGAATCGTCAAGGACAGTGAGTCTTGCCTGGGGTGGGGTTTTCCTTGTGCGTGGGAATTATCAAGTTAATTTCCAAAATTTTATATCCAATCCGAGTTTGTCCCACCGCCTATGCCGGATTTCTTATTAGGCATTTCATCCAGATATATCCAGGTTTATCTGATCTGGAGAATGTCACCAAACATCGGATAGGATACTTTGTTATCCTATGCGAACTTAAATTTGGACCACCATTTGCAGCGTTAGTCTCTCTCACTCTTTGGCTAAGATGAGGATGCGATAGCGGAGGCCTTTGCCTAAGGCTGTGGTGGCCTAGATCCAGACCCTCTCTCTAGGGTTTGAGCATCTCTTATTTTTGCTTTCTTTAGTTGGTTAATTCATGTCAGCAGGTTTGTCTGGTCATTGTTGACATGACATTCATGTTGGACCAGCACAGCCATAAATACCATAATTTAGGGATTCAATTGAAAAAGTAAAAAAGCTTAAGGCTGCACTGAACAATTAGCAAAAGGATTAGTGGGGTCGTTATCATCGCTTATGAAATCACCCATGAAGAAAGTTCGCACTCAGATTGAGCATATTTCGCACTCAGATTGAGCATATTTAGGATTGCATAATACACATTTTCCCTCCCTTTTCACTCAATTATGTTGTTTATGTGAACTGTCATGATGTACTGATGCTTGGCACAGCGAAATAAAACCTTCTTTTTGTCAGGCATCACCGGTAAAAACCAGCTAGCTATACCGTGTTTAACCTTGTCAGCCTATGTCATAACTCCACCACCCTCTATCTTTGTCACATATCTTTTTAACTAGTCTGTTACTTACTGCTCTGAAAGAATCCCTATGATAAGAGTTAAGTTTGTTGTCGTCCTTGTTTCTCTTTTCTGAAAAGAGCAGTTAACTTCTAAAGTTGATTGGTTGAACTGATGTACACAAGTGTCCATGAGTCCTACCTTAAGTCTCTCTCTTCCCTCACTCTTTGACTTATACATATTCATGATCTATTAAAGGATAGGTTCAACTCTATGGTGCTCTACATGTAGAAATTTTTCTTGCTCAAAAGGAAACCCGTCATATCTTTTTGATCGGCTGGCACAAGAGGAACTGCTTACTATGTGCTATTTCGATCCATTCCACAGGTTGTTGCTGCTATCATTGTCTCAAATCATATGCTCGTTGTCCTTATTCAATATCTTCTTTTATGCAGAGTCCCAACTTGCTGATGCGGGATAGTCTTTTCACTGTTGGTCATGGCAGCCAATGCAATTTGTGCCTGGCAGATCCATCTATTAGCTTGGTGTTGTGTAAACTCAAACATATTGTGGTATATTTTCGCTGTACTTGCTTGCCTTTATGAGTTTTTTGGTTTAGAATGTAGAAAGCGAGACAGACATATCATCTTTAACCTTTTATGTCGTCCTATCTGATATTGGTGCAGCGTGGAGGTTCATCGGCAACTCTCCTTGAAATTACTGGGGGTAAAGGCACTGTCCAAGTAAATGGAAAGATTTATCCGCGGAATTCAACTGTTCTCTTGTGTGGTGGTGATGAGGTTGTTTTTACGGAGTCAGGCAACCATTCTTATGTATCCTTAACTTTTTTGGCTTGGGCTACTAGATGGTTTATCTTCCTCTGCTAAGTTCTTCATCCTTATTCCCATAAAGGAAATAAATACTAGTGGACATAAGATACCTTTCAATGCTACAACACTTTGGTTCTATTATTATTACTACTACTACTATTATTTCTATTATATTGTTTTTCTCTGCCGAATGTGTTCCTTAATGCATTCTTAGGTATTTCAGCAGTTTGATGATAATGTGGCCGATGTAGCCATTCCATCAGAATGTATTTTGGAAGCTCAAGGTGCTTCGATGAAGGGGTTACATATTGAGTCAAGATCTGAGGGCCCCTCAGCTGTTTCAGGAGCATCAATGTTGTCCTTGACTGATTTACAAGAAGACCTGTCCCTCCTTCCACCTCCTGGAAAAAGCAGTCCGGATGTGCAACGCAATACGGGAATTGCCATTGTCCCGTCTGTAGGTGATATATCAGATAATCAAAACGGAGAAGTTGAAATAAGGGATAGTTCTAATAACGACGAAGTGAGAGATGCTTCCACAAGGGAAAAAAGTGTGTCTCCATCTGCTGAATGCAATGATGAAAATGCAAATTTAGATGGTGTTCCCTTTGATAGTAGGGGTGCAGGTGATGAAAAGGTTCCTGGGGCAGCCTATGAATTAAGGCCATTTTTGCGAATGCTTGCGGGCTCCTCATCCAACTTTGACTTTACTGGCAACTTGTCCAAAATGGTTGAAGATCGACGTGAAACAAGAAGAAAACAACTCAGAAATAGTGACGCTTCACTTTTGAAAAATAATGATAGTTCATCTGATTCAAGAACAGATTGGCGGAAGGCATTTAGAGAAAGTCTAGAACAAGCCATGAGTAATCCTGATAATATTGAAGTCTCTTTTGAGAATTTCCCATATTACTTGAGGTATGCCTCATTTAATTTCAAGCATTTCTTAAGTTGGTACTACTTGTAACATTTGCACTAGTATCTCATCCATGTATGTTTCATTCTTATCTTTCTGAGCATGTTATGGTAGTTAGTAACTGAACCTTTACGAATTTTTTAGAGCATTCCCTTCCCCTTATATTGGAAATACTTTGCTATATTTTATATCCCTCAATTACTTTGAAAGTACTTCGAGATTCAGTGTTTGTGTTTGGGCTGCAGTGACACAACAAAGAATGTTTTGATTGCTTCTACCCATTTACGGTTGAAGTGCAGTGAGTTTGTGAAATATTCTAAGGACCTTCCAACTCTATGCCCCCGTATATTGTTATCGGGTCCTGCTGGTAAGTCTTGTGCTTTTTTGCGTGATTCATAACAAGAAGTGTTCTGGTACTGGTCTGAAACTGTTCTTCAAAATTGGCTGGTTGTAGGCTCAGAAATATATCAAGAAACACTGGCAAAAGCGCTTGCTAAGCATTTTGGTGCTAGACTACTGATTGTCGATTCTCTGCTGTTGCCTGGTGTAAGCTTCTCCCGATTTGTCTTGGTCATTTCCTTGTTAAGAATTGATTCTCTTTTTGTTAGTTGTAGGTCTGTTAGTCTTCCATCCTTTCCTGGTCATCTTTAACGATGCACTTATAGTCATCTGACAGAGAAATGCCAATTTTCCAGGATTTAATGCCTAAAGATCTCGATTCACTGAAAGAGTGTGTGAAGTCTGAAAAAACATCCCTTCATGCCAAGCGGACTGGACATTCTTTTGCAGTACATCATAGAAAACCAACCTCAAGTGTTGAGGCTGATATTACCGGTGGATCTGTTGCTGGTTCACGTGCTCAGACAAAGCAGGAAGTGTCCACTGCAACATCGAAAACCTATAAGTTCAAAAAAGGCATGTTTTGGTTTCCAGGATGTTGCTTTTTGTACAGATGCCTGTTAACTATTTTCTTGTCCAGTCTTCATACTTCCCATGTAGTTCATATTTATTAATTCACATGTGAGTCTTCACCCCGTATCAGTAGATGGAAAATGACTATAACTAATTATATGCAGGGGATAGAGTGAGATATGTGGGGTCTGCTGGGCTCTCTGCTTTGCCGTTGAGGTACTTCTCCTTTATTTTTATCTCACCTAAGTTAGGGGAGGAGGGAGGATTTTTAGACTCAAAGTTCTGTTGGTGCCATGACTGGATATTGCTGTCTCTTTAGCTTTTATCCAGTGGTGGCAGCTTCTGGGATACGAGGCTTCAGTCTATAAATGTGAAGCTATTTGTCTTGTTAAGTTATTTATTAGTCACATCAACTGGTCAAAGTAGCTGCAGTTTATTCATTCATGAGCTTTGATTAACAATTCTTTGGCAATAGGAAGATGAGTAGTTGAGGACATATGCGCTCAGAAGAAGTTTCTATGGATATGCTGTTCCTTTCTTTTTCAGTTTATGTTGAGGAATGATGACTTTAATTGTTTAGGCCATTGAGATGCCGGTGCTTTGTGCCCCCTACAGATGGCTACTTGCGATGGAAATAATTAATTATTCATTAGCTTCAGGTTCAACTTAATGATCGAGTAGTCAAAACTTGAGTCATATTAATCAGATACACTGTTCTATATCTGAATAATGCCACCCTCTTTTTTGACAGTAGATCTTGGTTTAGAAGGATTCTGAGGGGAATTCTTCATTATTTTATTGAGGTTTCATTTAATTTTAGGGAAGTCATTGTCACCTTTTCTTGAATTCCTATGTTATTTTTGGCTGGCCAGGGGTCCATCTGATGGTTATCGAGGTAAAGTAGTTCTTGCATTTGAAGAAAATGAAAATGATGCAGCAAAAGTTGGAGTGAGATTTGATAAGCCAATTCTTGAAGGCAATGACCTTGGTGGGCATTGTGAAAAGGACCACGGTTTCTTCTGCTCTGGTAATTTTTCTTGGTTTTGTGGATTGTTGCTTTTGTGGATGGTCCTAGCACTCATTTGTTTAATTTGAATTCTCCAGCCAATTCACTTAGGTTAGAGAGTTCTGGAGGGGAAGAAACCGACAGCCTGGCTATTGATGAGATTTTTGAGGTAAACCTGAAGGTTGCTCCAGAAGCTTGCATTTATTTTCGTTGTCATAATGTTGTTTTGTCTATTTTGATGTGCTTAAACTTTGAAGGTTGCCTTGAATGCGAGTAAAAATTGTCCTTTGGTAATATTCGTGAAAGACGTGGAGAAGGCTCTAGTGGCGAGCCAAGATGCAGGTCAAGTGTTTAGGGGCAAGCTTGAAAATCTGCCAGCAAATGTAGTCATTATTGGGTCTCATATTCAAATGGACAGCCGGAAGGAAAAGGTAAGCATCCAACATTTTTCACCTCCTATGTTCACTCTCAAATATCTCTCTGGCTTGGCAGGCCACATCATTAACAATCTTGTGTCATTAACAATCTTGCATTTTGATCTTCAGTCCCATTCCGGTGGGCTTCTGTTAACAAAGTTTACAGGCAATCCCACTGCTTTGTTGGACCTGGCGTTCCCGGTATGCAAGAGTCATTCAAAGTTTGTTGCTTCATTTGTTATATTCTTGAATGTTATGAGGATTTACTTTGCTTTTAGTTTTTCCTTTTTATTTTGGTTTATATAGGTGTATGTTGTTTTAAGGGCGTTGGACAACATTTTCACATTAACATAAATGTAGTTAGCATGACATACTTATTTATGAGAGTGGTCGTCACCATTTTCCTCTGTTTAGTGTATATACCCAACTAGGCGTATGATGTTTTAAGGGTGTCGGACAACATTTTCACAATTAACATAGATGTAATTAGCATGAGATAATTATGAGAGTGGTCCTCACCATTTGTCCTTTGTTTAGTGTATATACCCAGCTAGGTTCGTCGTATCCTTTGCACCTTTAACTACGACTCTAGAGCTCCATGATAGATAAAACATAGATCGCTAGATTGGTTGTCCAGCCGTGGAACACAAACAGAAAGTGATGATCGACAGGTTTAGTGATTTGTTTGCACAGGCTATATTTGTTTGTCAAATGTCAAGGTCCCTTCTTTAGATTATTCAGAGTCGCAACTTTAATACTGCTTTGGAAGTGAAAATAGACGTTCATATGAATCCCATCTTTCAAATTATCTTCCTCGCAAATCCTGCTTAGTGCTTGCCATACTGATTGGGTAGAGATCAAAACGTTAGAATTACTTAAAAGTGAATGGATCACAATCATTATGCAATCGTTAATGCTGTTTTGGAAGTGAAGAGAGATCTTTGTATGAGTACCATCTTTTAAATTGTTTTCCTTGGGATATCCTGCTTAGAATACCAATTGGGTAGGGAATAAAACTTTAGAATTCTCAAAAGTGAACTAACCACTGTCCTCTTACCCTCGGTAGTAATCTGGGGTATCCTGCTTAATATACCAATTGGGTAGGTAATAAAACTTTAGAATTACTAAAAAGTGAACGAACCACTATCCTCTTACCCTCAGTAACATCTACGCGATAACATCCACATGTTCAGTGGGAAGTGGAACTCAGAGGCATAACCATCATCTAAAATGGTCTTTTTGCCATCAACAACTTGGTGCAAGATCTAGGCTTCACTGTATCATCTCTGTATATGCCAGCGTGAGCATGTGCTGAATCTGAAATTTTTAAGGTGTATCTGGTAAGAATATCAGTTGCGCCCAAAAAAGAAATTGCTTCTCCACCAGCAAAAGAAGTATGTGGAGAGTACTTCGCCTGTTTTGCTATCATGTACTGTGTACTCATGAATATTCTCCAGGGTCATGATCTTGGAGTCGGGTGACTTCAAAAATTGCCATTTAATATTGTTCTCCATGAACAGTAGGGGCCAACAATCTAAAACGCATCTTTAGTAGCTGAAATTAAAGTAACTAAACTAGCATGGAAACCGATGCGTGGGATTTATATGCTAAATTATATAAAGGCTGCTGAAATTAAAGTAAGCCTTACAGCTTTAGTTTGCATAAATGCCCAAACAAAGTTTTTACCTCTATCGTTTATATATACTGATAGATCGAGGTGGTTTTGTTAAATCTGGGTGTTCCAATGATTCATGACAATGGCTCTTTCTTTTGACTGCAAAAGAGTATCATTAGTATTTAAACTCTATTTTATTACACTATATTTTAAATATTTCAAATAGAAAATTAGAAGTGAGAGGTTTTCCAACTATACGAATAAAATTTATTCTCTTCAAAATTTGATTTTTTGCGAATTGTTCTTTTATCTCCTTTATGATTGGTTGGTGTGGTTTTGGCAAACTCTATAGTTGTGTCAAAAGTCTCCAACTATAAAGATGGTCAATATAGTTTTATTGTTTTAATTTAGTTTGTTTTTACTATACTAGTTTGTTAATGAATCTTAAATCTCTTCTTTTAACATCTTATAGTTAGAATTTCACATCGTAATATATGGTTTTGACCTTTGAATTAAGGCTTTGCCCTAATCTATTTTTTATGCGAAGTGCTTAGATTGCATAAATTTCACGCATGCCACATAGCAAAGTAACTAAATGTCAAATTTAAATGACAATCACCGAATCTGTCAGACTACTCTTTTTAATATGAGATACCATTGATGGGAGTGGGGTTTGGTGTTTAGCAGAAATGATGCACAGTTGATTGTAATAGCCTCTGCTTTTAAGAGTAGCCAAACATTATGGACCACAACACTGTTACTGCTCTCAAATCCTAGCTGATCATTGTCTTCTTTGCATAGAATGTCAATATTTCCTTAAATGATAAGGATCTATTTAATAAAAATCAGCAAAACATGGAAATCAGCCTTTTTCTGTCATCAACTTTTAAGAGATTCTTCTTTTAGCAACAGGAAAAGTACAAGGAAATAAAATTATGAGGTGTAGGTTTGAAGGTGGAGGAAGAGGAGGATGAAGAGACTGCTTAAACTAAATGTTGCCTTCTTATTATCTTGTTTTCTTATCACTGAGAGGAGCCTAACTTCTCGAATTGACAGTTATTCCGGAGGAACGGCCATTCTCATAAAAGACTACACGCAACAGAGAATATGGAAAATGGCAAAAGAAAAAGACTAAGAAGCTTGACTGTATTTACAGTTCATTTCTGTCGCAATTGTTCATTTGAGTGCTGGATTGGTGTCCATACTATATCTAACTTCGAGTAGAGTACTAAGTTTTAGTTCTATTTCAGGATAGCTTTGGCAGGCTGCATGAGAGGGGCAAGGAAAGCCCCAAAGCGATGAAGCAACTTACTCGACTTTTCCCAAATAAGGTGTCAATCCAGTTACCTCAGGTGTAGATCTCTACAGACCTTATTGCGGTTAAATCCTCCCTAAGCTTCTTCTTGGTAATGTTATCTATGGGCCTTCACAGGACGAAGTTTTACTCTTGGACTGGAAGCAACAGTTGGAACGAGATGTTGAAACTATGAGAGCACAATCCAACATTGCTAGCATTCGTTTGGTAAGTATCGTCTTGGCATGTTAGCGGGAGTGTCTCAAGGGACAGTTTTTGGGTATTCCATGAATGATTTTCTTTTATCTGTGAGACAACCTTAAGCTTAAATCATCCTCCACTTTCATCTCTTAGGATGTGATAAAGGATTCTGCTTATTATAAAGAGTCATTCCTCATTCTAAGCTCGTTGTTGTAACCTACCTATTTGATTCGTTGTAATTAGTCATGCAAGTTGCTTGCCTGTTTCTAATTGCAACTCCCCTCTTTATTTCTCTCTGCCTCTCAGGTGCCAAGATTTCATGATTTACCTAGAATTTGAAATTACTTCTTACCTGTAAATTGGTGCATTTGATGATCTACAGGTTGTGAGTCGAAGCGGGATGGACTGCCCTGACATTGAAACTGTGTGCATTAATGATCAAACACTTACGAGTGAAAGTTAGTATATTAAGCTTAATTGTGCTGTACTTTCTTTTGTATCGCTCCTTTCTGTTATATGATGCAACTGTCATTTGTGAAATAGGCGTGGAGAAAATAGTTGGCTGGGCCGTAAGTCACCACTTCATGTGTTCTTCTGAAGCACTAGTCAAAGATGCTAGACTTGTGCTTTCTAGTGAAAGGTTTGCACTTCTCAAATCAATTCGTCTGAAACAAATGTAGAACTACGAAGAATTTCGTGAGAATACTCTTATAACTTCCGTCCTTGTTCTTGTGTTATTTGTACTACAGCATTAGGTATGGGATCAATATCTTTCAGGGTATGCATAATGAAAACAAGGGCTCAAAGAAATCTCTGAAGGTAGGAGACTGACTCTACATCTGATTGGCTCATGAGTGCCTCCTTCTTGTTCCTGATGGAATCTTTAAGTTGTATATAAATTTGCCACGATTTTTTTTTTTTCTATTGGATGCTCTGATTTTAACTTAAAGAATGCCAGGATGTTGTCACTGAGAATGAGTTTGAAAAGAAGCTTCTTACGGATGTTATTCCACCCACCGACATTGGTGTTTCTTTTGATGATATTGGGGCCCTAGAAAATGTGAAGGATACTTTGAAGGAGTTGGTGATGCTTCCGCTTCAACGGCCTGAATTATTTAGTAAAGGGCAGCTAACAAAGGTGTGGTTCCTCCCTGTTTTATCTCCTTTTCAATTCCTTTTTGACATTAGGCTGTTCTCTTCTTGACACAACTACATCAAGCATGTATATCAATATTTATGTATCTGAATGTGGTTGCCTACTTTTCAGCCATGCAAAGGAATACTGCTATTTGGGCCTCCTGGTACAGGAAAAACCATGCTTGCAAAAGCTGTGGCAACCGAGGCAGGTGCAAACTTCATCAATATATCAATGTCAAGCATCACTTCGAAGGTTTTTTCTCGTGATGCTATGAACTTTGTGGAATGTTTTGGTTGCCTTGCTTTGTAACTAAGTATTGATCATACTTCTGAACTTGCAGTGGTTTGGCGAAGGAGAGAAGTATGTGAAGGCAGTTTTTTCTCTGGCCAGTAAAATTGCTCCTAGTGTTGTCTTTGTTGATGAGGTTGGTTGTGTCTTCTAATTTGTTGTGATTCAATCTTTGTTGGTTCATCGTGCTTCGACTTAAAAATTTTATGCTGTGAATGATTATATTGTTGCTCAATTTAGGGTTATCACTATGTTTTTTCAGGTTGATAGCATGCTAGGAAGAAGGGAAAATCCAGGAGAGCATGAGGCTATGAGGAAAATGAAAAATGAATTTATGGTTAACTGGGATGGTCTACGCACAAAGGATAAAGAGAGGGTCTTGGTACTTGGTGCCACTAATAGGCCATTCGATCTTGATGAGGCTGTTATCAGGAGGTTTCCTAGGAGGTAAGAATGATAGCAAGTGTTTCTCAAGTATTATTTGGTAGTGACTGTATTAAATGAGTTAAAATGCGAATGTTATTTGCAGGTTGATGGTTAACTTGCCAGATGCTCTGAACAGAGAAAGAATTCTTAGGGTCATACTAGCCAAAGAAGAGTTGGGCTCTGACATCGACTTGGAAGCAGTTGCAAACATGACAGAAGGGTATTCTGGAAGCGATCTAAAGGTTAAATTTCCTAATTCAGCCATGCAGCTGCTGTGTGGGCTTTGAAAAAAACTTCATTGGTTTTGCCTCTAGGGATTCATTTTAGAAGTGAGTGAATTGAGAAACTTAGGCATCTAATTCATTCCCTGGTTGCAGAATCTTTGTGTGAGTGCTGCGCATTGTCCCATCAGAGAAATTTTGGATAAGGAAAAGAAGGTTAGTATATATAGTGGTCCCTAATTGTTCATTTGCATTTCTTCAATCGATTCCACATATGTATGAAATAATTACATTGAGTTTATCGACATTTCTGTTGATTTACTGTATTAAATACTCAAAAGGTGACAACCAACTTATAAACCAAAAAGAATGCACATTCTCTTTTATTTCTCGTTGCCTTGGTAATAATTATCTTAACATTGGAAATAAGGGAATTCCCTTGATAGTACTTTTAGAGCCTACCTTGGATGATGCTTTAGGGTGGTTCCAAAGTTCTCCTACATGCTCCTGTTGCTTTATGAATGCCGGAACTTGATTTATCGTGCAGCACCTATGCATCATCGACTCCTGCATTACTGGATGTGATTTTTTTAAAAAATATTTTTCCATTTTGAAATGGCTATGCTCGCTCCTGATTGAAACTTTGCCTCTTGTACTTTCGAGTCATCAGCTTTTAGGGTAGATTTTCACTGCCTGAGAAATGGTTCTGGGCATTTCTAGAATAGTATTCACTATTTGAGTAACAACATGCTATATTTGTACCTGTCCACACTGACCGATTGCTTATCTTTTTGAAATTTTTTTTTAGAAATCTTTTCGGATTTCAAGAAGAGTAAATTACCTATAAATCTTAGAACAGCAATAAAGTTCTTCGTTGCATGTTAGTCAACGCTCTTTTGGCAGTTTTTTGAGGCTTTGTTCGGGGAACTACTTATAATTCTTTCTGCCAAATAGATTAGACACAAATGAACATTGCTGCATGAACCAAGGGTCTTACCTTTTTATACCCAAAGCTTGCAATACATGTGAAGCTTGCAGACATGTGAGGCAACTTCACCAGAACATCAAAAAGGTTATTTGGATTGACCGAGTGTCTTAGTCAAGGCTTAAACTTTGTCTAAGCTACAAGGAAGTTACTTTCTCTGCTTCTGTGTATCTCGCAAGTCAGCCTCCATATGCATTTGCGGAGGAAAAAAATGCATGACCCCAGATGCATGAGCTATTGATTTGTCACAATGTCGAAATTGGTAAACACAATAATACGTAGTCCACATGGAATAGTGATGAAAGTCATTTATCTGTGCAATATTTATGTAGTAAGAGTTATTTAGGGTTGATTGACCGATTGAGTTACTACATGTAAAAACCAACAAGTGATGGAACTTTATGTGATGATAAGGGAATATTGTGCTTATTTGTTGAGTTCTTGTCGACCTTAGGCTTCATTGGTTTGCTGAAGATATATAGAAGTTGAAAACCAACTTATTTTATGCAATTTGCAGGAGAAGACCTTAGCTGTGGCTGAAAACAGACCTGTACCTTCATTGTACAGTGGTATGGACATCCGTCCCCTAAAGATGGACGACTTCAGATATGCACATGAACAGGTATGGATTTAGTATTCTCTCATGCTCTATACTATAAAGCAATATGCATTAAGTCATTCGAAAACTACCCTCTTCCCCAAACAGCACGAAGCAAAAGCCCCAACCCATTTACGTCCCATTCTTGCTTGGGACAAGGGGTTATCACATGTGCTTATTTTCTCAAGCAACTTTAACATGATATCTCCATATCTCCTGGAATTCTTGAAAATATAAATTCCTTATGATTTCTGAGCAAATTAAATAATGCCGTAAGGTTTGAAGTTCATAGCTGGTTATGCCATTGTGATTGCAATATGATATGGTGTAAGAGGTAAAGGAACTCTCATTCTCGAAGCTGAATAAAGAATGTCTGAATCGACAGTGATAAGTGACAATTAGTGGGAACATTTTTCATTTGAAATATAACCCGAAAGTGAGATTCAGCTGATGAAAATGATAACAAGTCTTGACTTGTTTCTTTCAGTAAGTAGGATAGAAAACAAAGATATAAGGAAACAGTAGTGATCTTGGTTTTCATATGGTTTGTACGTAGAAAATCTGGGATATAGTTTGCCAGTACTTCTCTTTGACAGCTGTTTGGTGCTTTGCTTCTTTGTCCTTTATTAACTCGCGCAGACGTGGCTTGATTATAGTTTATACAGATATGATTTTCATGTTTTTCTTTGTTTAAAGGTGTGGTAGTACAAGTTGTGTAATTGTTACCAAAAACAGGCATGCTTGGAATGTTTTCCTTATCTGGGCTAACCAGGATTTTAGACAATTTTGGTGGCCATATCACCGTTTTGACACTAGAGCCAATGCCTCTTACATTTGGCTTGGAGCATCGCCATTTCATTCATGGTAAAAGCATGTGGATTTTTTTGGTCAAGTGAATTGCCTTTCTGGAATGTTGTCAATGACATGTAATGTGAGAGGGAGGGAGGGAGGGATTATTTGGTCTTATTTCGTTCCTCCCCATGAAGCTAATCCATTCTGACCCTATTTGCTCAT
This sequence comes from Eugenia klotzschiana, assembly GCA_025175695.1. Taxonomy (NCBI): domain Eukaryota; kingdom Viridiplantae; phylum Streptophyta; class Magnoliopsida; order Myrtales; family Myrtaceae; genus Eugenia; species Eugenia klotzschiana. The sequence goes on from JANUWG010000034.1 coordinate 18,493, forward strand.
GCATCGGTGGCCACAAATTATGTTGGCTGATATAGAGTTTGTGATGTCACCCTTTGGCAGATCTTCTACATGCCTGTTTTTACTTTTTCCGTGAGAATCTCTGTACTCCTATGGAACCATTAATAACCGACTTTGCAAAATCTTGATCTAGAATGCTTGCTGTAAAACATGACCGTATCTTTTGACCAAGGATTCCTGGACTTTTTTTTGGTTGGCTGGGCTTATGAACTCAATGTCTGACCTTCATGCAGGTGTGTGCCAGCGTATCATCGGACTCTACGAACATGAACGAGTTAGTCCAGTGGAATGATTTGTACGGCGAAGGTGGAACGAGAAAAAAGACATCTCTTAGCTACTTCATGTAGTGGAGGTATATATGTACAGCAATTTGTTTAGCTTATATTTTGCTGTCGACAAAGATTAAGCGGCATTTGTTAGAGATCATTATGGACGGGTATGCCATCAACACTTTCAAGCCCCGCTCATTTGTTAATATGATACTATAGGTCTTCTCTTCGTAATTTATTTTCTACTTCAGGAATCATAAAGGTATCGATCTTGAGTGGATAGTTGATGAAAGCTTTTTATGACCCTAGGTCCCCCCCTTGTACAGACTCATTGATCCATCAATAAATCACCATTAAACCCCCTCTCATAATTATGAACTAGCGATGTGACATATATACCATTGTGCTTTGTGCTGTTGTGTTTCCAGTCTAGTTTCCATATGTCTTCAATTACTTTCCGGATCAGTATTTTTTTCAGAACCAATACACCCAAGTCCTTTGAGAAAAAGCCCCCCTTTCTTTTTCATGTTCGAACGATGCGTCAAGGTTTCATTCCTCTGCAGCGAACTGCAAATGAAGTTTTATGATTTCATGGATATATTTGGTGCTGCATTTTTCACGACTTGCTTGAAAATTAGTTGTCTATGTCCCTATTGAACGAGCTCCGAGTTGCTGAACCGCAAAGATCGGTTCGCGTTTGTCACTCTTGTCTATATCTAAACTGAAACTCCGTTTACCCATCTGTCTGTGTCACTCTCAGAGTTAAAACTATTCCGCGGATGAACTGTCGAAAGTCGAACATCATGGTTTTTGAGGTTTGAGAAGCCGAAGATATGACCGGCGAACTCTGGGTTCCCAGTCTCCTTAGGTCTCGAGGGAACGCCGATACGAGCCTATAGAACAGATGGTGTTCAAATAAGGTGGTACCAGACTGCACCGGATTCAACTGCCCCGAATCCTCCTAGGTTCGGAAAGTTTTGGTTCTTTTGCTTCTTAAAGAATGTCTCTAAGAAAACTACGAATCTCTGCCAAATGCCAGATCATCTGGATCGCAACCCAAAAGGGGCACGAATATGATTGCTCCACATGACGTGCAGAGAGACAAGCTTCTGCAACTAGAATGTCGACACAAAGTCGCTGTCGTTTCAGATCATCGTTCTGAACCTGGCAAATTTTCTTGATTTAGTCAGACAACAATTTAGATGTAACGCCTATATATTCTAAAAATCCTCAATTTCAACTGCCTTTTCAACTTCATCATAAAGGATTTCAACTGTAGTTTCAACTTCATCAAACTTTTTTTTTTTATGTCAATAAACATTTTTAA
>JANUWG010000035.1:0-20008 GCA_025175695.1 Eugenia klotzschiana
GTCATGTATCTCGACCTTTTCTTGCAAGTGTGTTCCGTCATCTATCAATTAGGCAAATAGGTCAACTTGAGCTTGGGGAAGAAATAGATAGCCACCGTGGGATTTTTTTGTTGGTCACCACAGTTCACGTTAGGCTCGAATGAAAAGTCGTTTCTCTCAACTGTTCCTCCTTTGACTATGTATGGAGGCAGATAGCAGTACAACCCACAATGCCCCCAAAGTCAATCCTTTCCCACAACCCACAACACCAGAAGTTTGGCTTCAGCCACTATCGCTGACGGTGAAAGGGTAGTCTGGAATTTCTCTGGCGATCGATCCGATCAACGGAGGACGTGGCTAAAGAGCTTAGGTAGTCGCGCTTGAATGCGATAGCCCTTTCATTTTCGTGGAGGCCGGCATGGTCCTTACCGCCCCAATGCATCTTTTTTAAGGTCGAGCTCGATGAAACTGGAAAAGCTTATCCTCAACAGTTATATCGAATCCAAGTTTTCCCACTTGAGTTTCAACCCCACGTTCTCTGATCACGGGTCTAAAGGAGATCATGAAGAGCATAAGACTTCTTTCGCGTAGGGCCAATGAGAAAACCCGAAAAGGTTTCTTGCGAATTTGAGCTTTTTAGCCGGCGCGAGGCGATTGGCTAAGTTGGCCTAATGTCTTCTGCGTCCAGCATGGCCTAAGCTTGAAAAACAAAAAAAATTCATCGCCCTCCTTTTCTTTCGGTCCCTTATCTTCCTCTTTTCTACACGGTCACAGCACGTGCGCTCGAAGCAGAAGATAATCGCGATGATATATCCAAATTCGCGGCTTGATGTACCTGCGACTGCAATGGAGAAAATCAGCTCATTCCCTACGGTCGCTCCATGCGTAATTTCACCCTAAAAACGATCACAGAAGACAGGAGGAGGAAGATGAGAGGGCTGAAAGAGGAGAAAGCCAGCTTGAAAAAAGGGGGCGAATCTCGGATTCCACAAGTTGACATCCACCAATTTGAAAGGCTCATCACACGTGATTTCAAAAGGTCGGAATTCTAGCTCTAATGATCAGTCAATCCTTTGAGGTCATATGCACACATGAAGGAATTGCTTGGACCACATCATAGGACATGCCATTTGTTGGAAAGGTAAGGCCGACTTAGTTTTTGTACTCCTGACCTTGGGGCTCCGCAATCATTGCGTTGGATAATTCGGAGAATACTATGATCTTTTTGTTTTTTCTTTTGGGAGAATGGCAAATGATCAGGAAGGACAACAACACCTTCTCGGGACGAGCCATTAAAACCATGAAAGATTTCATTTTACAAGTGAAAGAAAAGGGAGAATTGATAAGCTGCAACAATCCCCTCTCGACCTTACCGTAAGGATCTTATACCCATTGTAAAATGCTCGGTTTGAACCACAACTACTCTGCAACATCCGTGATTCGAAGATTTGAGGTTGGCAAACCCGTCGCCACAGTCCCGCCCAACAGTTTGATACAAGTACATGTAAGCAAATCTGTTCGATCTAAATTAACAGCCTTACGATCGCCTATCATCTCAAGTTACATACGAACCGCCGAAATCAACCATTTAAATTCTAAACTTTCGCGGAAGAGTTTCGTGTGCCGGACCGACCAAAATGACCAATGACCACCAATGGTTATGATATGGACAAAATCGCATGTGTTTTTCTTTTAACACGTATTTACGACGTGCTCCTTCTACTGATGGTAAAAGAAAGCGAAAAGGTTTTCGAAATGCACAATGATCTCCTTTATGCAAAGAAATCCCTACAATTGTTATCCTGGATTGATAGGCCAAATTGGAGATTTTCTTCCAAAGTCGCTTCGTCACGTTACCCCAATGAGCCATGAAAGTCAGTGGTTGCGACTAAGGAAGAAGACGAGTCAATAATCTGAAAATTTCTTACTTCCTAGATCTGCTTTGCAGAAACTAACTCATCAAATTGCAATGAATCTAACCAGACAATAAAAAAAAAATTGCAAGGAATGTGCTATAACCATTCTCTCTGTCTGGGCGAGATTCTATGTGGGTGTCTCACTATATTAAGATCGCTTTGCGAAGTGATGTGACCAAACTTCTCTTCGATATCGAAGATGACCCACTTGATTAAATGTGAGCTCACAATTTAACACAATAGTATATTCTCGACCTTGCTATGCCTAGCATTATCATTCTCAGTATTGAGTAGATCCAGTCCAGCAGAATGAATAAGTTAATGGGGATCTGGCCCCATCTTCTTCTTTCCTTTTCCTGGACTTGCATGGGAGTAATCTCTGTCCAGTCCCCCCCAAGATATTCCCATGAAGAATCTTTTGGGCCAAAGAAAAAGCAACACCCACCAATTCAAATTTTCTGAACCCCCTCCAGCATATAAACAATGAAATCTGAGAGCTCTTTCACTAATTCCAAAGTGAATAAAAGAATCGGATCTATTATGCCTGTTCAGTTCATCTACAGAACCACAGCTACAGGGTGATCCTGATCAAGCAAAAAAAACAGTTCTAGACTATATGTTAGAGAGCCATGAACAAAATTGACTGAACGATATTTACCAGTTCTCTGACCCCAGGAAGGAAAGGAACAAAAAAAGGAACATATATACCTAGTCAGTTCTTCTTGTGCTTCGCTGCATTGCACCTATCGCATATGAACATCGAAGGAACATCCTCGTCGTCCTTGATACCGGCGCACAAGGTATGCTGCCACCCCTGACAAACATCACAAGCCACCACCCTCTCGCCATCGTCGTCTCTCGCTCCACTCAGACGATCCACCATCCAATTATCTGTCCCGCCTTCATACCTCAGCTCACTCTCAAAGTCCAACCCTTGCCCTCTGACCAACACCTCCATTTGTGACTCCAGAACAGAAGGCTGCACTTGCTGATCACCGCGCACCTGCGTTTCGCAAGCTTTCACTTCCCTCACAATGAACTGGTCCATTATGACGTATGTGTCCCTCAGAGCTCTCTGCACAGCCAGCTTGAGCTCGCCGTTCGTTGCGCACTGGGGGACATCAACCAACTCGCCTGGCGGCAGTGGCCGCGTCAAATGTGACACCAACTCAGCGTAAGTCGGCATGACTCTGCATGTGATCCTCATGAGCTTCTCATCCTCTGCGTTTGCATATTTCCATTCGTTGATGAAATGCTTGCTGTCCAGGATCACCTGGGCAGCCAAACTCACAGGGTGGGAATCCGGGTAGCCAAACAAAATGATCTCATACAAACACAACAAGTCCTTGTAAATATCAAACTCTTGCTCTACGGCTGGAGAACGTGAACGCAAACTATCTCTATCTCCGAGCTTTTCCGCCTTGCCAGCTTCTTGAACAGTAAATTCCAGAGTTTTGGTTCGTGGGTTCATCTTGCGACGAACAATCTGACTGCCCACAATTGTATTGTCTATGTTTTTTATGACGAAATCAATTAGTCCAGTATCTCCAATATATAGGCGGACAGCATCTCGCAATTCTTGCCTGGACATGCTTTTGTGTCCTTTAGCATCTGCTTTGTGTTCTTTCAAAGTGTTAACTATAATTTTAGCCGCATGCTCCAACCTTTGAGTTGGCCATCTAGAATATAATTCGGCGACAGGAAGTGCGGAAATTGAAGATGTATCTTTTGCAGAATTATCATCAACTGTGCTCTTCTCTTCATAGGATCTTGAGATATTAGCAGACAGTGCTGGTGCAATATCATCAACTGTATTGAGCTGAAGAGGCTTTTGATTGCTTGTTACCATTGGCGATTCAGAACAGACTGCAGGGTCTCCATCCATGGTAGTCTTTTCCTGGATCGGAAGTTTTTGCTTGAAAGCGAGAACAAACTTCAGCAGGTCACTGATGGTGACCAATTGAGACTCACTGGCATGTTCATATTTACGTATGATATGCCGAATTGCTCTGCCATGGCTTGTGTCAATAAAGTCTTGGACAATGGTATTGAGATCTAATGATCCAAGAACTTCAAGTGCTCTGTTGTATTTCTCTTTCGTGACTCCGAAACTACCAACATTAAATTTGTAACCCCATTTCGCAAACCAAGAGCGTCCGTATGCAAGTTCGTCCAGCAACCGAAGGTCCATCGAACGCTTCCTCGATGCATAGTGGACTGTGATTTTCCTAACAGTAGAAGCCAAAACCGATTAGGAAAAGCAACATTACACCATCCTATCTATACCATGTAACATCTAATATTCAAATTCACCTGGGTCGAAGAATCGCACAGATTTGATCCCACAGGTCCATCAATTCTTCGGGGCGAATAGGATGAGAGCCCTCCTGATTACCATTAATACAGAGAAGATGCCCGAAACCATTGCAGTGGATCATGCCATGTAAAAGATGAGTGTCGAGCTCGAGTATGTCTCCGCTCATGGGTTGAGTCCATTCACCTTCTCTGGGAATGATGAAGTGGTATCTCCTCTTGGACACAAAATGGTGACTCCAACCTTCAAAGCCCAACAAGACGCCGATCACAAACCAGTGAATTACAAATTCGGAAATCAAGAAACAGAACTCAAAATCTTTCCCCGAGCAAGTTCGACGAAATCCTCCCCAAAACAGGACCAAGAACGAATTCCAAAACGACATCAATGCCGCCAAAAAAAAAAAAGGAACTCGAAAACCCTATTCAAAGAACAAGAATCTGGAAAACCCAAAGAAGCCCAACCCGCAAACAAAATGAATCCAAAACGCAGAAACCGCCGATCAATGCCCAAACAGCCACGAAATACCAAATTTCTGGAAACTGATCAACAAAACCGACTCACCGACGCATCTGCAACCGTTGCAGAAGGGACGCGGGGAGCCCCGGACATCCTCGGCGACGGTATAGAGGGGTAAGATGACGTTGCTTTTGACGTGCATTTTGGAAAATTAACAAATGATTCATGAATATTGGCTCAATATGTAACGTGATTCATGAACTTATGTTTAATGTGTAGTGTTGCACGTGAATTTTTAATTTGTTCATTATAACCTTAAACTTTTTGTGCGTGTTCAATTTAGTCCCTAAATTATAAAAAAAAATATTTAATACTGTCCATGATCTTATCTACTAATCATCCAGTCAACTATAAAGCCTGTCCATGCAATCGAGATTCACGAAATCGTTGACACACTGCCGTCCCAAGCCGGTGGAAATCCTCAAAAACTAGAAGCAAAAGGCCAAAACGTATTGGAATCCTGGCGAGGCTTGTCTAACTGTACTTAGGCTTTTGATTTAGTTTAAGATTGCGACCTAAATCTTATTCTCTTGTACTTGTTCGCGTCCCCCCAACAACCGATGCCGTTCTTTGAATTTTCATGGCTTGATCGTATGCAAATCAAACCCCGAGAATTAATTTAATCAGGTCACATCACGTCAAAATCCAATTCGAATATCTTCAGGCCAGTGGCGACTCTAAATGCACATACACTTTGCAAATGTCATTCGATCATATTAAAATCGATCCCGTTTTAAAAACAACCCAATTGCGATTCGATATGGGTCTAGGAGAACCCGAGCTAAACCCACACCCAAGGTTTAGTAATACGTTAGCCGAACGAATTTATCTCTGTCCAATCGCGACAATCATAAGCCTACAAAATCATGTCTCGATATCTAATTCACGATTCATAAATTCAAGATCTCGGTCCACGATATACTCGATTTAACATCCAAGCCAACGCACGAAAAAAAAAATACGCTTGAGCTTTCCTAAATAAAATCAATTACTACTTGGGATGAGTGACATTTGTTTGGGGTTGACTTTGTAAATGAATTCTTCCACGTCAAGGAAATGCAAGTGAGACAACGTTCCATGTCCACAAACTTTAGTTACCAATCCTCAGCCCAACTTCAAAGAGAATAGTGTAGAACGGGGATAATCACACAATTACTCCATAAACTTTGACTCAATATGTAATATTGCTCCTAAAATTTTAACTTGTTTGACGTGATCCTTGAACTTTAGCCCAATTTGTAATGTCGTCCTTTAACTTTTAGTTTGTTAAACGCCATCATTGGACTTTTGGCAATTGTTCAATCTAATCCCTGAACTATATGAAAATATCAAGTGTTCTCTTTCCATTCGAGATCAATATTGAACATTATCGTATAGTCCATATAATAAATTGAACATCTACCAAAAGTTCAAAGACCACATTAAACAAATTAAAAATTGATGGACGATATTGTATATTGGGCTAAAATTCAGGGATCACATTAAAAAAAATTGAAAGTTAAGCAACGACATTACACATTGAGCCAAAGTTCACGAACTATTTGTGCCATTTTTCTTACGGAGTACAATAATCACCTTACCCTTCATAGGAAGAAATCACTAATATCAATTTCGAATCTTTCTTTTTTATTGGACATATAAAGAGGATGAACTCCATTATCACCTTGCCCATTTTAGTAGCTTCGCTGCTTGGTCATGCTCCGACAACCTTGCTCTTCTTCATTTTGGCGATGTAGCGGTGGAGTTCAACTGTAATCAAACTCAATGGGCTAAAGTTGTCTCATCGTAAGCACAAAAACTTAGAGGTAATTGAACGACAATTTGCCAATCAAGGTTGTTCTTTGATATTGGTTTATCGATTTTCCTAAAGCTTCTCCACAATCTTCAATCCAATGAAGAACTTCATTAGCCAAATGGGGAGTAATTAACCTTCTTTATTCTGTAGTTTCACATTCTGAGTCGATTCCTTTCCACCCCGCGTGTTCCAAGTCTTTTCTTGATTCCAATGTGGAAAATAGAGACAGTCAAGACCGGAAAGTCACGGTTTGAAGGTACCTTTTGATCCGAAACTTTTCACTTCCGTTGGACTTTGTGGAGCTCGTGTGAGAGCCACACATAGAACCACCGTGGGTGGCAACCTTTATTGCTTCAGCCTCTTCAGAATGGTTGCCACCTCTCCGGTGCTTATCTTGCTCGGTATCTATGCATCACTCCTCCAATGTCGTCGGGTGCAGTTCACTTCCCCGCCATTCTTGTCCTAGTCACCTTGTGCACCGGTGCGTCCGCCCCCTCTTAAGTGGACGAGAAAGAAATGTTTTATCAACGGCTGTAATTGAACCTATTTATTGTGAATCAGATCAAGTATTTGCTCAAAAAATTACAGGGAGAAATGCGGACCAGAAGTCTTCCAGACGCGGAGTCAAGGTCAGTCGTTGATAGTTGACATGACAATCGACCTGTAGATTGTTTTATCTCAATTCTCTTTCATGTCCCGTATAGACGTAGGTTGGAAACTACAAGCATGTGGTTCCCAGTAAAATGACTCAGGTCAAATTAAATAAAAGGCTTATTTCATGGCCACATATTTTTCCGGCTAAGCAACAAGAAATGCCTTGTTGACGATCCTTTACTCTAACAACATCTAGGGTTCCTCGACCAATATGATATCTCATCCCCCCACCTTACCACTTGGCCATGCCGCCAAATAAAATGAATGATACCCTACAAAATGGATAAAAAAAAAAGGCCCCTTTGTTTGCGTCGAGGTCCATCGGTTAACAAAGGCTTGTTTATGCTTTTTCTTTGGCTCTCGAAAAAGACATCATATGGACTGAATTAAAGGGGTGGGAACACGGTCAACCAGAAATTCTTATGTTTGCAATTCTTCATCCACCGATGTAGAAAATGCTCTAGTTTTCCATTGGGGGGGGTATCGTTTATCGTTGGCCTCTATGGTAGAATCAGCCAGGGGCCATAGAGGTGGCATTCTCTATAAGACTAGCGGCAGGTTACTAGAGAAGAGAGGACCATTTCTTTCTCCCTTGCCTTGCTCCCTTTGGCAGCATCCACCTTTAATGGGTAAAAGGATTGGAGTTGGTTGAATGTATTTACTTATTGTCGATGAAGATGCAGGTAAAATATGCACTTCTTTTGGAATAAAAACAAAATCAATTTAGTTTCATTTGGAATTTTTGGCTAAATTCTTTGATTCCTCGATCCTTATATAAAATTTAGATTATGACAATTGTTCAATAAAAAAAATCGATAGATAAAATCCCATTTTTAATCCTTGACCTAACACAAATTCATAATCGTGTATTTAAACTTTTAATCGTCTAATCAAAATTGTTCAATTTCCATGAGCTTTCTAATAAAGTTTTCGCTGCTCTAAATCCGATTGGTTGGAGTTAACCTATTTGTCTGAATCGCCTAGAGTTTGGATGTGAATTATAGAATCATTTAGACTTTCAAGGTACTTCAAAAAAATTTCCTTTTATGAATACATTTATGCTATTTTTTCGGATTTTATTTATCACATAGCCTACTAATGCACAATGGGGTCGAAATACCAATACGTGGATCATCAAGACAAAAATGTCAGTGAAAGATAAGTGGATCATCTTCTTTGTAATTCATCGCCCAAATATTGGTCTCCGGAGAAAATTTTGATCCACAAAAGCACTGGGATTATTAGAATTGACTTATTGGGCCATTTTTAGTGTTAAAGTAATTAAATATTAAATCATGTATTCATCCGAAAAATTAAGCTTATGGGCTGGACTTTTTAACATGGTATTAGAGCCAGTGTTATCCGCGTATGTTGGCCCACCCCCATTAGTCAATTTCCACATGCCATTCGTAATTCGACTAGCACATGAGAGGGGGTGTTGAACTTATTATTGTTCCACATCGCCTTACGACGAGTCTTATACACTCTTTATATTCATGTGATTTCCCTCCACCTATCAGCTTAAGTTTTTGAAACAGTTGGCAATGGCCCTACAAAATCTCGTATGGTATCAAAGCGGAAGGTCCTGAGTTAAAATTTTTCTACGTCTCTAATTGCCTCCCCAATGATATATTTCCACGCTTAGTACTAGGTAAAAAGACCAAACTAAGCGTGAGGGGGAGTGTTAGAGTAATTAAATATTAAACACGTATTCATCTAATAGTTTAAGCTTTTGGGTTGGACTTCTAACATTTAGCTAAAAACTACAAATTAATATTCTACGTGAAATGACAATGCATTCATGTTTCTAAAATGTATTCTAACACTCCCTATCACGCTTAATCTGATCTTTGGCCTAGTACTAAGTGTGAACATAATTGGGCGGGGTGATTAATTAACTTGGCGTGACATGTGGAGCGGGGTGACTAATTAACTTGCCGTGACATATGGCGCGGGGTGACATATGATTCTTAAAAAATAAAAGGGAAGCTTTCGCTGTGGACTTTGTGGAACTCGCGCCAGAGCCAGACAATGAACTACGTGGGTGGCAAGGCAACCTGCTGCACAGGTGCGTCCACCTCCTTCTCATTGTGAATTAACTCCATGGAAGTAGTCCAGGTCAGTCAATGATGGTTTTGTCTCAATACTCGTGTATCATTAGGGAAAGTAAAAAAGAGTCTAATTTCCATGAGCTTTACAATCAGGTTTTCACTGCTCTAAATCCGATTAGTTTGGAGCTGACGTATTCGTCTAGAGTTTTGATGTGAATTATGGAATCCTTTAACTTTCTAATCAAAATTATTATAATTATTATTTTGCGTTTTTATCACGTTAGTCCATTCAGTGACCATTGTCAATTGATTGCGTGAAGGTGACTCATTCCCTAGAGAACAAAACGTGCCATGTCACTATGAACAAATTAACTTGCCGTGATATTTGACTTCAAAGGGATCCTAAATAGATATCTTCTCCATCGAAGCTTGTACGAACAAATTACAATCCTGTTCATGGTCCTGCAAATTCCTCTCGTTCAACTTCCTTACATTCTTCAGGTATCACTTAAAATTTCCCGTCAAGTACTATGAAGTCTCTCAACTTGTCTTTCCTCGAGTTCTCGTTGCCATGCCGTCTATTTTTCACGCGTGTAGTAGTGCTTTTGCCGTTCATTAGCCTGGTCTCTTCAGTCAGTAACAGAACAGACAGGCTCGCTTTGCTTGCATTCAAGGCCACGATAACTGAGGACCCTTATGGGGCGCTGAGTTCATGGAACCATACTACCAACCACTGTCGGTGGTATGGTGTCACGTGCGGTCGCCTGCACCACAGAGTAACAGGACTAGACCTACAAGACCGGAAGCTTTCGGGATCCATCTCCCCTCACATTGGAAACTTGAGTTTCTTGAGAGTCCTGATGCTAAACAACAATAGTTTCCACAACGAAATCCCGCAACAAGTCGGCCATTTGCACAGGTTGCGTGTCTTGCAGTTATTCGACAACACATTGGAAGGCGAAATCCCGAGAAACCTGTCAGGTTGCGCTCACCTTACACGGCTCCGCCTTGGAGGCAACCGGCTGATCGGAGAAATTCCCGCTGAACTTGGTTCTTTGCTGGAGCTCCAACTTTTTGCTTTACGAGGTAACTATGTAACGGGAACTGTTCTTTCATCCTTTGGAAACATGTCGTCGTTAGAGATTCTCAGTCTCAGTGAGAATGAATTAAGTGGGAAGATACCCTCAACTCTTGGAAAACTGACCAAACTCAAATTACTAGCTGTGGGACTAAATAGGTTGTCTGGCACAATTTCTTCATCTGTCTTCAATCTCTCTTCTGTGACGCTGTTCGACATCGGTGGAAACCAAATAGAAGGGACTCTTCCTGCCAATATAGGCTTCACTCTTCCAAACATTCAGATTTTCAGCATTTCCGATAACCGGTTCACTGGAGCGATTCCTTGGTCAATATCTAATGCAACCACTTTAGAATTTCTAGAAATCGGTTGGAACAAACTCTCGGGGAACATGCCTCCTTTGGGCCGCTTAAACAAGCTCCAAGAATTGCGAGTTTATTATAATTATCTGGGAAGCGGAGGATACGATGATTTGAGCTTCTTTTGCTCGTTGACTAACGCCACCAACCTACAGCTCTTGTTCATAGATAACAACAGCTTCGGCGGGATGTTGCCCAAGTGCATCGGTAATTTGTCCGTTACTCTCTCGCAATTGTGGCTGAACCACAATCTATTCTTTGGCACCATTCCTCAAGTAGTTGGAAATCTCGTCAACTTGGAAAGGTTGTATTTGCACAACAACCGGTTTTCAGGTACGGTGCCCTCAGATTTGGGAAATCTTCATAACCTAGTGGATCTGATTATTTCGAATAACGAGTTTTCCGGAACAATTCCTTCTTCATTGGGAAACCTAGCAAACCTGGCACGACTCTATCTCGATCACAATAACTTTCATGGCTACATTCCTTCACGTCTATCGAAGTGCCAAAGGTTGGTGCTGCTTGATCTTTCTAGTAACAACTTGAATGGTACTATACCTCCAGAGTCCATAGGTCTGTCATCACTATCTATACTTCTGAACTTGTCTCACAACCATCTCACTGGTGTCCTACCTAAGGAAGTCGGGAAATTGAATCTTTTGGCTCAAGTGGATGTCTCTGGAAACATGTTAGAAGGTGACATTCCGGCTACTCTTGGCAGTTGTGTTGGATTGGAAGTTCTCAAAATGCGGGAGAACTCTTTCCAAGGCTCCATTCCTTCATCTATTAGTATGTTGAGGAATGTCAAGGAGCTAGATCTTTCACACAACAATTTATCTGGTCAGATTCCAGAGTTTTTCGAGGCACTTCACTCCCTGGAGATCCTGAATTTGTCATACAATAACTTTGATGGCATGTTACCGACGAAAGGAATCTTTAATAATATCAGTGCTGCTTTTGTCTCCGGAAATGACAAGCTCTGTGGAGGAATGCCCGAATTTCATCTCCGTGAATGCAGCTCTAGAAACTCTGGCCAGAGACTAATTACTAAATGGAAACTCGTCGTCTCGATTTTCTTCGGGGTTTTAGGAATAGCTCTTGTTCTTGCTCTTGTGTACTTTTGTTGGTTGAAGAAGAAAAGAACAGAACCAGCTTCAAGTTCCAAAGATGATTCGACACTAAATCTATCTTACGGAATTCTCCTTAAAGCAACCAATGGGTTTTCTTCAACTAACTTGATTGGGGTCGGCGGTTTTGGATCTGTTTACAAGGGAATTCTTGTTGAGAATGGAACTGTCATTGCTGTGAAGGTACTTAATTTGATGCTTCATGGAGCTGTAAAGAGCTTCGTATCCGAGTGTGAGGCTTTAAGGAACGTTCGACACCGTAATCTTTTGAAAGTGCTAACAGTATGCTCAGGCATTGATTACAGGGGCGATGAGTTTAAGGCCTTGGTTTATGAGTTCATGGTCAATGGCAGCCTAAAAGATTGGCTGCATCCAAGACCATCATCAGCTAATCTAGATGGGAATGCGCAGAAATTGAGTCTCATCCAGAGGATAAATATTTCCATCGATGTTGCTTCAGCATTAGATTATCTCCATAACCACTTGCAAAGCCCTGTTATCCATTGTGATCTGAAGCCAAGCAACGTCCTGCTAGATGCCGAAATGGTTGGACATGTTGGAGACTTTGGTTTGGCGAAGGTCGTGATTGAATCTACCGTTGACACTAAAGCTAAAATGAGCTCAGCTGGTGTAAGAGGAACTGTCGGCTACGCTGCTCCAGGTGAGTCTTCTCTCCTCTGTCCCCTAAAGGCAAACGAACACATTACATTGAATAAAAATGCAGTAATTGTGCGCGCACTATTTCCTTCTGCCCCAACTGCTTGTGCTGCTATTATTTATCTTTCACTTGCAATTCGAATGAAGTGCAGAATATGGAATGGAAAGCGTGGTTTCAAGAGAAGGCGATGTTTATAGTTATGGCATTCTCTTGCTTGAGATGTTCACGAGCATGAGTCCAACAAACGAAATGTTCAGAGAAAATCTAAACCTTCATAGTTTCGTCAAAGAAGCCTTGCCTGAACGACTCCTAGAGATTACCGATCCTCTTCTACTTCAAGAAATGGAGAGCCATATGGGCACTGGCAGAGGTGATGCAGCTTGCGAATGTCTGGAGATGGTCTATGCAATCGGAGTTGCGTGCTCAGTCGACGCGCGCAGAGAGCGGACGAACATTGCGCAAGTCACAGCTCAGCTGCATTGTATCAGGGATAAACTTCATGCAGCTGGTTTACAAGGATAGGTAACATATAAGATCAATCGCTTTTTCTGCTTTTTATTTTCCTTTGGACAACCGGATCATTGCCATATATGCACCGATAGGCATGCATTCACGTGCCTGCTTGTTGGAATAAACTCAATAATGCAAACATGATAGGCGAGAGACAGAAGTTCCTCAATTGCCGACTGAATCACATGAATGCACATTACAGAAATAGAGAATTCATCCTTTAGAATGATTGTCAGAACTCTAAGGGCAGCATGAGGAAATTCTGGTGATCAAAGAAGTTGACAGGCTAATCATAAACCTCCATCCCTTAAATAGGTTCGGCATATCGCAGTTGCATCAAATTGCAATAGATTTAAGACATTTATGTAGCTTTATGAAGAGTCTGCTTTTAACAGGAAAGTTATCGACTTTGCTGAATAAATACATCTACATTTCTCTTCCAGGTTATATGAACTCAGGAGTGCTTGGAGTCGGTTTCTGCAATTTCAGTGGGATTGTTTTTCTTCTTCCATGCTTAGCACTAGAAAAAGGAGATGAATGCTATGTTAGTATAGTAGATCCAGGGAAGATAGTAGATCCAGGGAAGACGACGGTTCTCCAATCTCGGCTACGGCTCAAAATGAGAACTCGATCTTGTCTGTTATTCAACAAAACTCGGGGTTCCGCCCAATTGCTGCAAGAATTGCAAGTAACTTTTTAAATTTGACGACAGCTCGATGCATTCCTTCATGAACAATTCCCACGGAAGCAAATCATATAATCCTGTCCGGCTCTCGAAATTGCACTTTTCATGAGAGATTTTCCAATGAGAATTTCCTTTTGCCATCCGAAAACAATTTATTTTGATGTAAAAGACAAGAATCTAAGAAACTTTAGTGGGTTGTGTACTTGCGTTCCATTCCATACAACCTCAAATTAATTATGGTCGAGCCTAATATGACACACGGTTTGCACCGAACAAGTCTAGACATGTTTAGCTTTATCTAGACACCTTATGAAAATCAAATATTAGAATCATACTTGGTCATCCTCTATAATGTCAAATTGATTTTTCACTGATCAATAAGTTCTCTTATTTATATGAAAATAATGAGTATTATTAGCCCGTTTTTGAAAATTTTGATGAGCATTCATTAGTTTCAAATGCAAGTGTGCAGCTTATTCAATTAGATGTTGTCAGACCAAAAAAAAATAGATGATTAAACATGAAAAATATCGACTGAATTAGCGGCCATAAGGTGAAAAAATCTCAACTCATTTCAAAATATTGGTCCATTACAAGAGCCAACCAAAAAACTTGAATCCATTGGAGTTCCAACTTCCAATAATAAAGACACGCATCAAGATTGACATTCTAAGTGCATCCCGAGACACAAAAAGATAGGAGATTTGCAAGGTGGCCTGGGACCTTTTTATGACGCAGGAGCAGCTTTTTGTTTCTTTGGCATGCGATAGCCACCGACGACACAAGCATGGTCTCGCTCAAATGGCTCGAGAGTAACTTGCTCAAAAGGCTTGAACTGCTCCGCCTGCAGCCTCTTCACTTCCTGGGAAAATACCATCTCAGCTGGAACAGTAGAATCGATACAGTTTGCCTATGAAAACAAGCAAAACAAAAAGCAATTGATTACCCGTCTCTTCTCATTGAAGTAACACTCAGGGTTTCTTTTTTCCATTGACTGGTTTTCACCCTCCCTCAAATATGATGAGATCATTTCTGACGTCACAGCTTATTCCTAGGCTTGCAAAAACTTGCACCAGCTACTTATCTTAATTTCTAAGCAACGTGATAAAGAAAAATAAGTGCAACCAACATTCCTCTAATCCAACAAGCTACATCTAAAAAATAATAACAAAGAAAACCAAGTGTGCATCTGTCCACAGAGAGAGAGAGAGAGAGAGAGAGAGAGAGAGAGAGAGAGAGAGATACCTTAATTGAGATGACAAAGTGACCTCCAACCTTGAGAAAATATGACGCATTTAGAGCCAAAATTCTTGCTTGAGATGTAACCACATATCATTTGAACATTGCATATTAACGAGACACATCTTCAGGCAGACGGTTATCCAAATAACAAAGACCTTGCATTTCTTTCCCTCTCACGTATAATGAACACACTTCATTACCCAGAGTTTTAAGTCTACTGTAATGAGTGCTTCAACAAGTCATGCAAGTTTTATCATAGTCAGTATTCAATTGATAAACGGTCAAATGATTAGAGACTTCCATGAGCATTGCCACAGCAACTTTTATCATAAGTATGTATAGAATAACCTTCAGGTGATCAGAGAGACAAATCACGTGCATCCAAGTTTAATTAAATTAAGATTCCCCAGCCCAAAGCCGTAAAGGCAACATAATGTACACAAGCGTGCTATAATCTAGAGGGCAGGTTAACCTTATCAACAAAGTTTGAAATGGTAACCTAAATCAGCAATTGGTCAGAAGGAAAATAACGTGCATAAAGACCCCTAACCAAACTTAAATATTTGGGAAGCCGCACATTGTAGTCGCTGATAGTAAACTAAACTAGTCATGTACATTAGTTAAATGACAAACCTGATTTTCATAAATCCTTAAGCTTCATACAACATAAACAATTTGAAAGGTCATAAACCCTGCATCAGAACTCCAGAATGCATCTCCCAATCTATCTTGAAAGGAAATCCGAGTATTTCATCAAATGCTTTGTAACAATCGAGTACAGGGCATAGGCATGGAGTATAATGGCGTGAAGGCATGTGATGAACTTATCTTTAAGGAAAAGAAAAGGAAAAAAAGATTCAACTATATTCTCAAATCTGACAAAATAAATCATATTAGAACTAGAGAAACAATATATATATATATAGTGAGCCAAGCAGATGTGCATCAGAAAACTTGAGCTTGCATCACCCATGCTGTCTTGAAGGGGAATCCGAGTTAATCCTTCATGTGCATAAGTTTCCCTCTTGGTGAAAACAGAAAACATAATCCAGTTCTGGGGCAAAACGATTACACTCAACACATTAATGAAGAAAACTGTATTTACAGAAAAGAGAGTGTGTGTGTATGTGTATTTAAGAAATGGTTAATCACAAAACCAAGAAGTTAATCCCCAAATAACAAGTCATCCCATCCATACAAAACGAAGCTCACAAATACATGGGGAAAGGGAAAAACATCCATGGCATGAATACAAAGCCCACAGAAATGAAACCAACCATGAAAATATCGCCAATGAAAATGAAGGCTGCAAAGAAATGCATTAATTTGCCTTATCATAAATAAAAAGTTGGCAATTCATGGAATCTGCTTCCAAGGATCAAAAGGTAATTAATCTGCACTTTCATAAAAGAAGAAAAATCCAAATAGAGAAAAAGTTTGCTAGGAGCATATGACAAAACCATGCAGTAAGTCCAATGGAAATGAAGATAGGATGCATCATATAGGAGTTTCTTTTCGGTGGTCCAGAGGCAAGGTGAAGTCCGTGACCTACACTTTGGCACAGAACACCTTCATAAGAATATATTCAATTTCTTTCTTAGGGACGAGTCTATACTTGATCTGGCTGAGCAACATCTGAAAATATAACATTCACCATTCCAACCAACATACGGTACTTGGCCAGATGTCTAGCATCTTCGATAATAGGAATAACATTTGTTCTCTTCTTAGCCATGTTGACTAAGTCCCTTCCACTACGATGTGAAAACTCAACCGCATACACCACTCCTGTCTGCCAAAAGGAACACAAGACTATAAGTCAGTCATTTAACGAAGCCATTGGTAAAAGAATCATTCTTCCAAAACAAACAACCTACAGGGCCAACAATGTCAGAAACATGAGATACTGTGGTCGTAGAAGCAGCTCCCAGATAGAGAACCCGAGCACCAGGTTTCTGAATTTGAAAATAATGAAACATAATCAGTGATATGGAAGAAGCTACACATCTATAATACACCAGAGAAAAAGGAAGAGAGATGCTCACAATCCATATCTTATCAACCCCACCAAGAATGGCAGCTGCCAACTTTGATCGGAAGGGATTCCACACTCTATATTCCACTTTACTTCCATCTTCATTCTAACAAGAGGAAAAAACACAAAGAAACACAGATTAGTTACATTTCTCGGTCAATGAAAAGCAGAACCTTTCAAATTTAACACGAGAATGATAGTCAAAGAATGTAAGGGAGGTCGACAATATTAAGCTCCTGAAATAGGAAGATCTAAACAGTAGAAATTGCATTTGTAGCAACAAAGTTTTCTAAAAGAAAACTATTTACCTAATACTAATAGCCCTAGCAAAAGGAACCTCACATAAATCAAAGAATCAACTCCAAGGCGGATCCTCCTTTACTAATCAAATTCAGGTAGTATCAATATATATAGCAAAATATAAGTTGGCATTCCTAGAATCATTATTAAAAGTCTAAAAACCAGTTGATCCCAGATAAGCAAGTTGTTCGCCATTTTTTTTTCCATTTCTATTTTGAGATGAATTGGGAGCTTATCAGTTTAATATTTGAAAACCAATTAAATCAGTGCAAAATGCCTAGCAATCACCTAGCAAGAAAAATTAAGAAAACATATTCATCTGCACAAAGACTCTTCTCTTTGTAGACAGCCTCTCAAGGGACCATATTCTTTGTAACAAGAGCATCTTCTTTGCCCTTAGCAATGAACACCCCCTCATGTCTATGAGGCTCAACCACAACTCTGCTTCCACCTTTCATTCCGCCTCTACCACCACTGCGTCCTCTTCCACCGTGGCCACCACTACGGCCACCTCCACGCCCTCTCATGGCACTGCCTCTGTCACCACCGCCCCTCCCTCTTCCTCTCCCTCCATCACCCCTTCCCCCCCTAAATCCGTTGCCACGACCTGAAAATGACCAAATGCAACCATTAGTTAAACAAAAAAAACATAAACGCTCCAACACCATGTTAAGGTCTCCTAGTAGAGCGAAAAATAGCACATTGAAAGCCAAAATTATCAGAGACGGCAGCATAAAATCAGTCACCATCAGCTGAAAGACTGTCTAATGAAATTGACTCACTGGAGTGTAAATCGACAGAATTATCCCAAAAAAGACAACCTCAGCTCATCTCCAGAGTAGAAAACAACAACCACACACTTCTCGTCCACCACCAAGAATCATAGAACGCAAGCAGGATCAATATTCCACGAATTTCTACGACGACAATCAAAACTTAGTATCATCCTCGGTCGCAAAGACAGCTCAAAAACTGACAGGTGGTTGTCAAATGAAACCAGGACCAAACTGGGGAAAAAAAAAGGCATACATCGACCCCCCAAAGCTAACTCCATCTCCCACACAGTTGCAACAAGAAGGACAAGGCGAAGATGTACCTCTCTAAGGCGGCCTCATCTTGGTGATGGCTTGCGAGACTAAGGAGAGCTGCTGGTATCGGCTAAGAGATCGATTGACCGAGGAAGAGTGTGAAGCTGCAGATTACACCATGAGAGGTACGGATACGAAGGAGAAGGGAAGGCGAGGTAGGGTTTTTAAAAAATGAGGTTTTATAATAATAAGACGGACTTGACGGAGGGCTATTTCCACTCTGCATAATTTAATTCTAGCAAAATTTTAAATAAGAGCCTCAAGTACCATTATTTTTTCAAATAAGAGCTTAAAGTCTTCTTTTAAATAAGGACTTAAAGTACCTTCATAATGTCAACTAAAGACCTAAAGTGCCTTTGATACCAACTAAGGGTAGGAGATCTCAAACCATTAAGGGGGCAAAAGGACACTTTTAGTGCTATAATTTGTGTACGAAGAACACTTTAATGCCATAACTTTCAAACGGATCACTTTGGTGCCAAGTTTTTGAAAAAATGATTATTTTAGTGCCAAGTCCGATTTCGTCGGTCGAAAATCTGACATGACTTTATTTTATTAATAAGTGAAGTCGACAGGGCCGTCAGAGAGTCCAGTCAGCAACTGAAGCCTTCACGACGTCATTTTGGACATGGTTCTTCAAATAAGAACCCTAAATCAACCGATGGAAGAGAAAAATCCCCAATTTGGAACCCTAAATTGATAGCGGCTTCAGCAGCGTATAGAGGGCTTCACAAGCGTAAATGGAGGGCTTCACGAGCGGCTTCGATAACGCCTCAAACCCTAAATCAGCCAATTCAGAAAAATCCCCAATTTCAAAACCTAACCTCAATTTCAATTTGGCAAAAAAAATGATAGGTCGGAGTTGCAAATAGGGGGCTTCACAAGCGATACCAGTAGCTTCAACAGTGCCTCAAATGTTAGCCCTAATTCTTGTCGAACCGAAGAAAATGAGTGTTACTACTATTGTGGGTTATCAAGTCCAATAAAAACATCTTGGGCTCGGTTGAATCCGGGGAGACGATTCAACGAATGCGCTAAGTATAGATAAGGCTTGAAGTGCAAATATTTCAAATGGGTTGATGCGAAATTCTCCGGACGAGCGACTGAAGTGATATTGGAGCCTCTTGAAGGACGACATCAACCTTTACCTACATTAGTGGACGAGTTGGAGGACGTTGATGTTCATCAATATAAGCTGAAAATAAGGCTTTAGCATCTTCGGTCAACCATTTGAAGAAGGAAGTCACAAGCATGAAAATTGAAAGAATTTGTTCTCGAGCATTGATTGTCTTATTGTTCTGTTGTGTAGCCTATTTCATGGGCAAATGTAAAAGGAACAATGAGAATAGGTTTCTCAATCTACCATAGTTAAAAATGAATGAAACATGTAATTAGGAACAATGAGAATAGGCGGCTCAGTGTACCTCAAGAGTTCGCTATTTTTTAGTTGAAGTCAAGGTTGAAATTCATTACTCATGCACATTTACAAGTTTTGTTGAGATTAGTTGTTGTGCATTGTGAACTACCTTTGCTTTATTTGTGAATGAGATGTTAGATGCTGGTGATTTGCTGGTTTACTACAAAATTTACTGCAAACGCTGGTCAAATGAAAGAGTAGTGGTTTGCTTGAGGTGATCACTTTAGTGCCAATCGTGCTTAAGAAAATGAATACTTCAATGCCAATTTCATACTGAAGTG